>JAFNEN010001701.1:0-24429 GCA_019343175.1 Oedothorax gibbosus | reverse complement strand
AAAGAATACAATGGCTGGGACACCTGGAAAGAATGGGGAAGACAGAGGCACTAAGAAAATATTCAAGGGGCAGTGCCAGGGACAAGGGAAAAGAGGAAGACCAACTAAGAGATGGTTTGATGAGGTGGAGAAAGACCTTAAGACTCTAAAAGTCCGAAACTGGAAACAAAAGGCTAGAGACAGGAGGCTTTGGAGGAAAATTGTTAGTGAGGCCATAGTCCAACATGGGCTGTAACGCCAAGAGTAGTAGTAGTAAATGATTCCCTTATACTCCCGAAAATTATTGCTGGAGACCTAATTAATTAAATCCTTATCAACTTTTAAAACATATTCGAATTTACCCAGTAATAATTTTCAGTTTATTTTGAAGCATACTAATTAATACTACCGTGGGCAGGTAAACTGCAGTATCTAGACTAATAACTTGAGCCACTGTTTTAAGTATTCAATAACTATAATCCATAAGAAAGTAAACCAAAAGACTGGTTATTTCAGAGCAAAAATGGTCCAATTAATTGTTGTGGTTATAGTCTGGCTGCCACAACTTAGCATCCCAAATGTTTTGAGTGTGGAACAGTCCACTTCGAAAAAAGGTAAGGAAGGTTTTGGGCAAGAGTTACTATGTTTGGCGATTCATTGTTTTTATGGGCGCATATTTCTTTAAGGTTTAGAAACAGATTATCAATTGAAGGGTAGATCGAACTTGCATCGGGTTCACTCTTATATCATTAATGATCAAGTTAAGATAAAGAAATACACTCTCCTTTATCGCCGATAACTGATGTGCAGTTATAGTGTGATACATTATTTAAAATCGAACTCGACCAACAATCCCCTCTTCTCACCAAACGCCTTGAGCTGGCAACTATGCCCTCCTTCGGCTTAAAACCTTAATTCAAAGTAGAATTTTCCACAATCAAAATATTTGGGATGCTAGATGTGGCAGCCAGACTATACTGCAGTTTACCTGCCCAAGGCAGAATACATTTTTGAATTATTTTTTTTACAGAACGAAATTATTACAATATTAAAAAAATAATCCCACTGAATTAGGAACGGCAGGCCTTGGTCCACTAATGGAGATTGGTCGAATAAATTATTCTTAGCTGTTTATTTAATAAAATGTCATTTTATAGAAATAACAAGATATTAATTTGAAATGGGTACCGGTGTTGGAACATATAATCAACAACGTACTTTAGCAACATAATTTTAAATTTCTTTAATTGTGAGTACTAATCACATAAATGTTACCTTACCAAGAAAATTTTTGACCGTCGGCGTTAGCTTACGATGTCGCTCGAGGTTCCGTTGGATGCCCTCTCAGGTGCCGACCTCGTAACTTGTCCAGGGTTCCAAATTACGAGCGTAAATGTTTACCATATTTGGGGCATTTTCGGGTGTAGGATGGTAAATATAAACTGGCCAATTTATTATAGCAACTCTGGCAATTTTTAACAAGATCATTTAAAAAAAAATATTTAATTACTCCTGTATGATTCCCTTATACACCCGAAAATTATTGCTAGAGACCTAATTAATTAAATCCTTATCAACTTTTAAACATATTCGAATTTACCCAGCAATTACTTTCAGTTTTATTTTGAAGCATACTAATTAATACTACCGTGGGCAGGTAAACTGCAGTATCTAGACTAATAACTTGAGCCACTGTTTTAAGTATTCATTAACTATAACCCATAAGAAAGTAAAACCAAAAGACTGGTTATTTTAGAGCAAAAATGGTCCAATTAATTAATGTGGTTATAGTCTGACTGCCAAAAACTTAGCATCCCAAATGTTTTGATTGTGGAACAGTCCACTTCGAAAAAAGGTAAGGAAGGTTTTTGGGCAAGAGTTACTATGTTTAGCGATTCATTTTTTTATAGGCGCATATTTCTTTAAGGTTTAGAAACATATTATTAATTAAAGGGGTTTAGATCGAACTTGCATCGGGTTTACTCTTATATCATTAATGATCAAGTTAAGATAAAGAAATACACTCTCTTTATCGCCGATAAACTGATGTGTATTTTCTAGTGTGATACATTATTTACAATCGAACTCGACCAACAATCCCCTCTTCTCGCCAACGCCTTGAGCTGGCAACTCTGCCCTCCTTCGGCTTAAAACCTTAATTCAAATTTAGAATCTTCCACAATCAAAATATTTGGGATGCTAGATGTGGCAGCCAGACTATACTGCAGTTGGCCTGCCCAAGGCAGAATACTTTTTTTGAATTATTTTTTTTACAGAACGAAATTATTACAATATTAAAATAATAATCCCACTGAATTAGGAACGGCAGAAGCCTTGGTCCACTTATAAAGGGATTAGTCGAATTGATTATTTTTAGCTGTTTATTTAATAAAATGTTATTTTATAGAAATAACAAGATGTTAATTTGGAATGGGTACCGGTGTTGGCACATATAATCAACAACGTACTTTAGCACATAATTTTAAATTTCTTTAATTGTGAGTTAACTAATCACATAAATGTTACCTTACCAAGAAAATTTTTGACCGTCGGCGCACAGTGGGGTATTTGACCCAAATTCTTGGCAATAAATCAAAATTTTTTTTTAGCTACATTAAAAAATTTGGGTGTCTTTTTTATAGCTAATTAAGTGGTGCATTTATCCATATAAAGAATTATTATCTCATACAAAAACATTCGTTTTTATAAGCATCGAAAGTCCGGATTTTTGCTAAAATTATTGTACTTTTTCCTTGCATTTCAGTGTTTTTTTTATGTTTACTAATTAATTTTTGGCTCGTTAAAATTTTTTTTGTTCAAAACTACAATAAGTGCATGTAATAGAGGAACATTTGAGCTTTATTATAAAATAAAAAAAATGTTTTTTAAAAAATAGTTTTGACTTTAAATTTAACAATTAAAGTTAAAAAAGATATTTTTTTTTATAACAAAAAAGTTGTAAAATGTGATATTTTGTTAAGTGCCCGCCTGAATCCGGCACATCTACTACCACCAACATATTCGTCAAACATTGGTTTTTTCAGGTTCAATAGTCAAAACTTGCTACTTTTTTGCTATCTTTGCAAAAAAATTGCTTTTTTTGCAAAATAGCAAATCCAAGTATGTGCTTAAAATTTCCAGCAAACAATTGGATTTTTGCTGGAAATTCTTTTGAGAAGTCTTATGTATGTTTTCAAGGATGCTGATATGAAAATGAGGTTAATTAATTAAAAAAATGTGAGTTTGAATAAGTATAGGTAAAAAAACATTTTTATAAAGTACTTTGCTTTGGCATTACTTTGGTCGGATAGTTTGATCACGCATGTCTTAAAGTAGAAAATTTTCGATTTCTTTTCAGAATCTTCAAAAACATATTCGTGTATAACTTTGATCACCATACATATTTTTTAAACAATAATCACTGCCATATAATTGTTCCATGCCCCGAAACAAACCTACTCCTACAACTGTTTTCAGCAGGAAGAGTGGACTTACTTTCACTTACCCCCCCCCCCCCCCCAATCGTTCACATTTCGGCACTGAAACCCAATATGTTATGTGGGATTAATTATTGATCAACCAAAGCAAGCGTTTGTAAATAGTTATGATGGCAACACTGCAAGGCGGTTCTTTGCAAATCCCGAATGGACTGCAAAAATAACTCAAATTGATGAGACAGTTATTACTCGTTTTCATAAATATTGCAAATAATTTCAAGTGGATATGAAATCAAAATTGACAAATTTGAAATCTACTGCTACCCGACAGCCACAATGTTTGTGTCCAAATATCCTTGGTATCCAATGCCTACTTCGGTGCATAAAAATTCTGATGCACGGACTCATTATATTAAACATGCTTTACTTCCCATTGGTCAACTTAGTGAGGAAGCACAAGAAGCAAGAAATAAGGACTTTACAGAGTACAGAAAAAAATACTCGAGAAAGAAAGAGTGAAGGATTGTACAAACCAAGACGTATTAAACAATTTACTTATATCTTCTGATCCCTACATAACTAGCTTCGACAATTACCACAAAAAAAAAACCCCTAAACTTCCCGAAGAAGTGATTGAAATGTTGAAGCCTTCAAATCAACAGACTATCCACTCGGAAAATGAAAACGATGTTTCTACCGATTTAGATAGCGAGATAATTAATAACCAATAACCTTAATATTATTACATTATTTTTATTGTTTTATCACTTTCATTATTAGTCCAAAAAATTGAATCCATTTATAAATCAAGTCAAAATATATATTGTTAAAATTCATTTATAGTAAAAATCAACCTTATTTGTAGTATATAAAAGAGCCATTTAAACTTAAAAACCTAATTATGGTTCAATTTCATTATATGTTTATAAACAATTTAGCTTATACCATATAATATATATGAATTGTATGCTGATTGCTGTGATCCTTTTACACTAATTTTGCGAAAAGTTAATTTCAAGTTGTTAAATGTCAGTGTTGTACATATATTACTTTAATGCATTTCATAAAAGAAATATATATTTAATACTTTAACGTTGTATATAACTAATTGTTTTTTAGAAAGTAAAGAGTTTGATTATTTTACTTGTATTTCATTAAATTCACTTTTTTTCTGTATCATACATATTTTACAGGTTTTTTTGTAGAAGAATATTTTTAAATGATGATTTGTCCAAGGATTATTTTTAACAATTTATTGTAAGAAAAAATTGTGTTTTCTAAATCGGATCGAAAGCTTTCTACCGTAAGACATGCGTGGTCAAACTATCCGACCAAAATAAAGCCATAAGCAAAGTACTTTATAAAAATGTTTTTTTTTGCCTATACTTATGCAAACTCACATTTTTTGAATTAATTAACCTCATTTTCATATTCAGCATCCTCGAAAACATCATAAGACTTCTCAAAAGAATTTCCATCAAAAATCCAATTGTTGCTGGAAATTTTAAGCACATACTTGGATTTGCTATTTTGCAAAAAAAGCAATTTTTTTGCAAAGATAGCAAACTATTGGGTTTCAGTGCCGAAATGTGAACGATTGGGGGGGGGGGGGGGTAAGTGAAAGTAAGTCTACTCTTCCTGCTGAAAACAGTTGTAGGAGTAGGTTTGTTTCGGGGCATGGAACAATTATATGGCAGTGATTATTGTTTAAAATATGTATGGTGATCAAAGTTATACACGAATATGTTTTTGAAGATTCTGAAAAGAAATCGAAAATTTTCTACTTTAAGACATGCGTGATCAAACTATCCGACCAAAGTAATGCCATAAGCAAAGTACTTTATAAAAATGTTTTTTTACCTATACTTATTCAAACTCACTTTTTTTTAATTAATTAACCTCATTTTCATATTCAGCATCCTTGAAAACATACATAAGACTTCTCAAAAGAATTTCCAGCAAAAATCCAATTGTTGCTGGAAATTTTAAGCGCATACTTGGATTTGCTATTTTGCAAAAAAAGCAATTTTTTTGCAAAGATAGCAAAAAGTAGCAAGTTTTGACTATTGAACCTGAAAACCAATGTTTGACGAATATGTTGGTGGTAGTAGATGTGCCGGATTCAGGCGGGCACCTTAACAAAATATCACATTTTACAACTTTTTTGTTATAAAAAAATATCTTTTTTAACTTTAATTGTTAAATTTAAAGTCAAAACTATTTTTTAAAAAACATTTTTTTATTTTTATAATAAAGCTCAAATGTTCCTCTATTACATGCACTTACATGCACTCTGTAAAAAAAATAGTTATTGAGTGAACCCGATGCAAGTTCGATCTACCCTTCAATTGATAATCTGTTTCTAAACCTTAAAGAAATATGCGCCCATAAAAACAATGAATCGCCAAACATAGTAACTCTTGCCCAAAACCTTCCTTACCTTTTTTCGAAGTGGACTGTTCCACAATCAAAACATTTGTAATGCTAAGTTGTGGAAGACAGACTATAACCACAACAATTAATTGGACCATTTTTGCTCTGAAATAACCATTCTTTTGGTTTACTTTCTTACGGGTTATAGTTAGTGAATACTTAAAACAGTGGCTCAAGTTATTAGTCTAGATACTGCAGTTTACCTGCCCACGGTAGTATTAATTAGTATGCTGCAAAATAAACTGAAAATTATTACTGGTTAATTCGAATATGTTTTAAAAGTTGATAAGGATTTAATTAATTAGGTCTTCAGCAATAATTTTCGGGTGTATAAGGGAATCATTTAGGAGTAATAATAAATTTAAAAAAAATTATCTTGTTAAAAATTGCCAGAGTTGCTATAATATAATGGCCAGTTTATATTTGCCCTCCTACACCCGAAAATGCCCCAAATATGGTAAACATTTACGCCTCGTAATTTGGAACCCTGGACAAGTTACGAGGTCGGCACCTGAGAGGGCATCCAACGGAACCTCGAGCGACATCGTAAGCTAACGCCGACGGTCAAAAATTTTCTTGGTAAGGTAACATTTATGTGATTAGTACTCACAATTAAAGAAATTTAAAATTATGTTGCTAAAGTACGTTGTTGATTATATGTGCCAACACCGGTACAAATTCCAAATTAACATCTTGTTATTTCTATAAAATAACATTTTATTAAATAAACAGCTAAAAATAATTAATTCGACTAATCTTCATAAGTGGACCAAGGCCTGCCGTTCCTAATTCAGTGGGATTATTATTTTAATATTGTAATAATTTCGTTCTGTAAAAAAAATAATTCAAAAATGTATTCTGCCTTGGGTAAGTAAACTGCAGTATAGTCTGGCTGCCACATCTAGCATCCCAAATATTTTGATTGTGGAAGATTATACTTTGAATTAAGGTTTTAAGCCGAAGGAGGGCAGAGTTGCCAGCTCAAGGCGTTTGGCGAGAAGAGGGGATTGTTGGTCGAGTTCGATTGTAAATAATGTATCACACTAGAACTACACATCAGGTATCGGCGATAAAGGAGAGTGTATTTCTTTATCTTAACTTGATCATTAATGATATAAGAGTAAAACCCGATGCAAGTTCGATCTACCCTTCAATTAATAATATGTTTCTAAACCTTAAAGAAATATGCGCCCATAAAAACAATGAATCGCTAAACATAGTAACTCTTGCCCAAAACCTTCCTTACCTTTTTTCGAAGTGGACTGTTCCACAATCAAAACATTTGGGATGCTAAGTTGTGGGCAGTCAGACTATAACCACAACAATTAATTGGACCATTTTTTGCTCTGAAATAACCAGTCTTTTGGTTTACTTTCTTATGGGTTATAGTTAATGAATACTAAAACAGTGGCTCAAGTTATTAGTCTAGATACTGCAGTTTACCTGCCCACGGTAGTATTAATTAGTATGCTTCAAATAAACTGAAAGTAATTGCTGGGTAAATTCGAATATGTTTAAAAGTTGATAAGGATTTAATTAATTAAGTCTCCAGCAATAATTTTCGGGTGTATAAGGGAATCATATAGGAGTAATAATATATATTTTTTTAAATGATCTTGTTAAAATTGCCAGAGTTGCTATAGTAAGCTAACGCCGCACAGTGGGGTATTTCACCCGAATTCTTGGCAATAAATCAAAAATAAATAATAAAATTTTTTTTAGCTACAATTATAAAATTGGTGTCTTTTATAGCTAATTAAGTGGTGCGTCTATTCATATAAAGAATTATTATCTCATAAAAAAACATTCGTTTTTATAAGCATCGAAAGTCGGAATTTTGATAAAATTATTGTACTTTTTTTCTTGGATTTCAGCGTTTTTTTATGTTTACTAATCAAGTTTTGCCTTGTTAATTTTTTTTTTGTTTAAGACTACAATAGGTGCATGTAATAGGGGAAAACATTCTTTGAGCTTTATTTTAAAATAAAAAAAATGTTTTTTAAAAAATAGTTTTGACTTTATTTAACAATTAAAGTTAAAAAATATTTTTTTTTAACAAAAAGTTTAAAAATGTGATATTTTGTTAAGGTTGCCCGCCTGAATCCGGCACTTTTACTACCACCAACATATTCCTCAAACATTGGTTTTTCATGTTCAATATCACCTTAACAAAATATACATTTTTAAACTTTTTGTTATAAAAAAAAATATATTTTTTAACTTTAATTGTTAAATAAAAAGTCAAAACTATTTTTTAAAAAACATTTTTTTATTTTAAAATAAAGCTCAAATGTTCCTCTATTACATGCACCTATTGTAGTCTTAAAAAAAAAAAAATTTTAAACGAGGCAAAACTTGATTAGTAAACATAAAAAAACGCTGAAATGCAAGAAAAAAAGTACAATAATTTTATCAAAATTCCGACTTTCGATGCTTATAAAAACGAATGTTTTTGTATGAGATAATAATTCTTTATATGAATAGACGCACCACTTAATTAGCTATAAAAGACACCAATTTTATAATTGTAGCTACAAAAAAAATTTATTATTTATTTTGATTTATTGCCAAGAATTCGGGTTGAAATACCCCCACTGTGCGGCGTTAGCTTACTATGTCGCTCGAGGTTCCGTTGGGTGCCCTCTCAGGTGCCGACCTCGTCACTTGTCCAGGGTTCCAAATTACGAGGCGTAAATGTTTACCATATTTGGGGCATTTTCGGGTGTAGGAGGGCAAATATAAACTGGCCATTATTATTATAGCAACTCTGGCAATTTTTAACAAGATAATTTTTAAAAAAAAATAAATTATTACTCCTAAATGATTATTATACTCCCGAAAATTATTGCTGGAGACCTAATTAATTAAATCCTTTACAACTTTTAAAACATATTCGAATTAACCCAGTAATAATTTTAGTTTATTTTGCAGCATACTAATTAATACTACCGTGGGCAGGTAACTGCAGTAACTAGACTAATAACTTGAGTCACTGTTTTAAGTATTCATTAACTATAACCCATAAGAAAGAAAACCCAGAAGACTGGTTATTTCAGAGCAAAAATGGTCCAATTTAATTGTTGTGGTTATAGTCTGACTGCCACAACTTAGCATCCCAATGTTTTGATTGTCGAACAGTCCCTTCGAAAAAAGGTAAAAAAGGGTTTTTGGGCAAGCACTATGTTTAGCGATTCATTGTTTTATTGGGCGCATATTTCTTTAAGGTTTAGAAACAGATTATCAATTGAAGGTAGATCGAACTTGCATCGGGTTCACTCTTATATCATTAATGATCAAGTTAAGATAAAGAAAAACACTCTCCTTTATCGCCGTTTAACTGATGTGTAGTTCTAGTGTGATACATTATTTACAATCAAAACTCGATCAACAATCCCTCTTCTCGCCAAACGCCTTGAGCTGGCAACTCTGCCCTCCTTCTGCTTAAAACCTTAATTCAAAATAGAATTTTCCACAATCAAAATATTTGGGATGCTAGATGTGGCAGCCAGACTATACTGCAGTTTACTTGCCCAAGGCAGAATACATTTTTGAATTATTTTTTTTACAGAACGAAATTATTACAATATTAAAATAATAATCCCACTGAATTAGGAACGGCAGGCCTTGGTCCACTTATGAAGATTAGTCGAATAATTATTTTTAGCTGTTTATTTAATAAAGAGTTTATTTTATAGAAATAACAAGATGTTAATTTGAATGGGTACCGGTGTTGGCACATATAATCACAACGGACTTTAGCAACATAATTTTAAATTTCTTTAATTGTGAGTACTAATCACATAAATGTTACCTTACCAAGAAAATTTTTGACCGTCGGCGTTAGCTTACGATGTCGCTCGAGGTTCCGTTGGATGCCCTCTCAGGTGCCGACCTCGTCACTTGTCCAGGGTTGCAAATTACGAGGCGTATATGTTTACCATATTTGGGGCATTTTCGGGTGTAGGAGGGCAAAAATAAACTGGCCATTAAAATTATAGCAACCTTGGCAATTTTAAACAAGATAATTTTTTTTTTTAAATTTATTATTACTCCTAAATGATTCCCTTATACACCCGAAAATTATTGCTGGAGACCTAATTAATTAAATCCTTATCAACTTTTAAAACATATTCGAATTAACCCAGTAATAATTTTCAGTTTATTTTGCAGCATACTAATTAATACTACCGTGGGCAGGTAAACTGCAGTATCTATAACTGATAACTTGAGCCACTGTTTTAAGTATTCCATAACTATAACCCATAAGAAAATAAACCAAAGACTGGTTATTTCAGAGCAAAAATGGTCCAATTAATTGTTGTGGTTACAGTCTGGCTGCCACAACTTAGCATCCCAATGTTTGATTGTGAACAGTCCACTTCGAAAAAAGGTAAGGAAGGTTTTTGGGCAAGAGTTACTATGTTTTGGCGATTCATTGTTTTTATGGCGCATATTTCTTTAAGGTTTTAGAAACAGATTATCAATTGAAGGGTAGATCGAACTTGCATCGGGTTCACTCTTATATCATTAATGATCAAGTTAAGATAAAGAAATACACTCTCCTTTATCGCCGATAACTTGATTGTAGTTCTAGTGTGATACATTATTTACAATCGAACTCGGCCAACAATCCCCTCTTCTTGCCAAACGCTTGAGCTGGCAACTTGCCCTCCTTCGCTTAAGGGATCGGACTCCCCATTCCCCGTCCTACCTCGATCGGGCTGGCTAATGCTAAGTCTATGGGGAAATAATGATTTTTTTTTTCCGATGAAAAGCAATGAAATTATAGGAATATTTTGATGCGATTTTTTTAATTCATAAACTCCGATTAAATTGCGGTTTTCTTAAGGCTACTTTTTTTAAAAAAGTTATTTACTTTTTTTTAATTGAAATTTTTTTTTTAGCGAAATATTTAAGTTAGTTTAAAAGGTGGAAACCGAAAAATTTTCTTGCTGAACAAAATTTAACATTTATTTACTAATACATTATCTTTAAAGTTAAATTTAATTTTTTTTAAGTAAGGGTTTTTTTGCGGAACTTTTTAAGGTAAGTGTTTGAAAATTGGCTGAAACCACGCCTCCACACAGCCACGCTTTCAGGAAACTTTCGGGGGTCAGAGGTCAAAAACTCGTGGTTGGGAAGCGCACTTGGGGGTCTATCTTTGGGGGTTGTTATCTATTAGGGGTTCTTTTTCAAAAGAATCTTAGCAGAAGATCTGGTGTTCCTTGTTTGTTAGATTGCTGGGTTTTTTTTTTTTGCTTGCTGTTAAGAATGCTTATTTCTACTCTGTGATTGAGAGGTGTTCGTTCTAGAGCCCGTCATTCCACTGCGCTCATAACGTGTAGTTGGTTGCCGCCATGATTTGATTTAAAGTTGCCTTAGTTATTGTACTGTTCTGTGTTATAATTTGCATTATAAAGATTATTTTAGAATAGTTCAATCTGAAAAAAGATTTCAGGATTTTAGTTTCGTTTAAAATTCTTTTACTATTTTTTAAAGTTTTTTAATTATAAATTTTTTTTAATTTTAAATATTTGTTTACTATATATTTTACAAAATTTTCTCAATGAAGTGGAATTTTTAAATATAAATTTACATAAATATTTTAATACAAAGTTTGAAAAATATGTAAGTAAACAATTTGATTTTTTTTCAAAAAATCCCACTTTTTTATAATTAAACTAGGGGCCCGCCCCCTGCTCGAGGTCGCTCGCCAACCCCCGGAATTGCTGCGCAATTCCATTGGCCTCTTCGCGGCCGGCAGGGAGCTTCGCCCCTTCTCGCTATTGCTTGCCAAACCCCCTCTTTCCCATAAGCCGCTTCGCGGCCCCCGTTCTTCTCTGTGAATGTAACTTTTCCAACCCAACTTTGCACAGGCCTATGCATATTTTTGCATTCAGGTCTGTATATATGACAAAATTATGTCGAGCCTTGGTAATATTAGTTTGTATTCAGCCGCAAGCTCGCACCTTGGATATTGCTGCGCAATCTCATTGGCTCGCAAGCTTGCATTCTTGAATTCTTCCTCTACGCCCCTTGCTCGCTATCGTTCGCCAACCCACGGGAATTGCTGCGCAATTAAATGAATTAAATCGACAGGATGCTCGCTAAGTTTATATTACTTTATAATAAAAAAGATACTATTAGAACTATAAAAGATTGTATTACTCGCCAACCCCCGTTAAATTACGTAGAATTCGTCGTTAATTTGTTAATTTCGCAGATTAACCTAGCATGTTTTACTCTTAGGTTCTTTTTAAAAACCCAATGCTCACTCAAAGTTTTTAAGTTGTATGAATTTTTTAAGTAATAATTCCATTGGCCGCTTCGCGGCATAAGGGGGCTACGCCCCCTGCTCGCTAACACTCGCCAATTTTTTTTCAGGTTCAGGTTGTTGGCCTGTTCCGAAAGGGAGAAACGAAACCTGTTCGCAAACCAGATATATAATTGGCCCATGCGCAAATAGGTTTCATACTTTTTCTTTAAAAATTACTTACATTCCGGACCGGTCGGATGGCGTGACGTCCAAAGAACTTATGTGACATTCAAGTTGAGTAGACCATGGACAGATACATAAAGACAAAAACACTATCATTTACGCAAACAAAAAATGGTGAAACGTAACACGTAGGGAGATCCTTTCCAAAAAGGCATCTCACAACGAAAAATAATAAAACTTAAAAAGTAGGTTTTGTTACAGAATCTGTCACCAAACCTCCTCCACACAATATTTTTTGTCCAAAAAAAAACGCACTAATTTATACACCTCAGAAAGAAATTCGCCAAAACAGGGCTTTCAGCTTATAATTTATTTATAGTTCATAACCCCCGGGAATTGCTGTGCAATTCACATTGGCCGCTTCGCGACCAGCTCGCTCGAAAAATAAGATTATGTGCTAGCAATTTAAAAACCAAATGTGCAGCAGTACATAAATGCAAATGAAGTAAAAAAAGTTTTAAAAGTTACCGCCAAATACAAACGATTAAAAATATGCTAACGAAAGCTAATTATAAAAACACGAAAATATACCTTAATGACTCTAAAAATCTTTTTCAAATGCCAACAATCAAAAGGATCAAAAATACAGTCCGGCACATCAAATCTCTATGATTAGTAACACTACCCACTAATAGTCTAACTTTAGAAATCAGAAAAGTACGTATAACTCTCATTATTTGCACGAGTTTGTAATTATTAAGCTTCTACTAGTTATTTCGCCAACTGCTAGAGTTTCTTGAGTAATTATATACCATTTTGGTACAACGGAGGTGAATTAGCGCTATTCCTTTGAAAGGAGGTGAAGATCTGGTCTAGCAATCACCTCATACAGCCACGTGTTTTCAATTCGGAGGTTCTAAACGTAGAAAACTAACTACCTGCAAATGTATTTAGACTACTTTTTTTATCAGAATAGATTTTGATTGGTCCTAGAAATAATGGAGAACTTTTAGTCTTCAGTAAATTGCACACGCTCACTCCCATTTAGACATTCAGTTGTTGACGTTTCAAATTCTTCTTACTTCTTCGCTGCTCAGCGTTTATTGAAATCCGCTGCTGCTTTTAAATTAATAATGCTACATCGAATATTTCTTTATATTTTTACTTAAAGATTTAATCCTACGTTTTTTCATGTTTTTGTTCATTTAAAAAAAAAACCTAGTGTTTTGCTTATATTTCTATCATGGTAGCAACTTTATAAAATACAGATGAATAAAAAACATAAACGCTATACGTCTTCGGGATTTGGGCGACTGAGACTAAGTGCGCTCGGAAAAAGAACCGAGGTGAAATGTTTGATTCTGGAAAATTTAGTAATATTTTGTCCAACTGGTAGTAACTATCCAGTTTACAAAAATTAAAGGAAAAATTAACGAAATTTTCAATGCGTAGAAATGGCTTTTTTATTTAAACAAAAACTGTGAAATCAAAAACTACTAGAAAGTCAATGACATGTAAATTCTCAAACCTAAGTTGATTTACTACTAAAAAGGATTTAAATAAAGAGAAACTCCCTGCAGTCTGTTGACAACAAATAACGCGACACCTCCCTCCAAAAACTGGTTGGGTAATCTGGCCTTGAAATGCAGAATTAATTTGACTTTTTTGCCCCATCAGTTCTATTGTAATCGTTATTTCTTTTATTATTAGATAAAACTTTTTTTATTTATTATTTAACGACTGCGAATTGTATATTTTTTTAGTACCGCCATTGATAGAAATTTTTATTTTTTTGTCATCTTTTTTTAGTGAATTTTCAACTTAGTTTTTTTTCAAAGATATTTTATTCGAATGTGCTATTCACTTCACAGAAATAAAAAATTCTTTAATTACATATATTCCTTTTTTTGCATTTTAACTTTTCTCTAAATATAAACGGAAATGAAATTGTGTTTGTTTTATATTTTGTTGCAAAATGTTTGTAAATAAAATTCTTTGTTCAGTACAAATTTGTTTTGTACATATAAATAACATCTATGTTTAATGTTGTAACGTTTTCATTGAATTTTTACAAATGTTCTTCTATCTGGCATTTGCTTGGTTAGAAAGTTATAATAATGTTTGCAGACCCCACATTATTTTAAAATATAAAATCTAAACTGTTTACCCTCCAATTCTGTAGTGTCTTGAGTCAGATGGTGTGTCTCTGAAAATGTTATTATTTAATATTGGGTATTTAACCGTGTAAAAAAGGCGTTATAGTTCGTTATTTTCTACTGTCCTGTTTTGGATCCAACACAAACATTCAAAATAATTTTAATCAATTTAAAATGCTATAAAAAAAGGCTGATCTAATAAAAATGGTTGCAAGTAATTTGTTTCAGGTGATGTAATGCTCTTGTTTTCATTTTACTGCGATTTCATTGCTTCTTCGGTTATTTCTCTCAAAATGACCAATATAGATGAAAAGAAATTATTAATTAAATTAACTTTTATCCAACGGGTGATTAAATCCAGTTCACAAAATTGGATTATTATACCTTAAAAAAATTCCAAAGAAAAAAATGTTATTCATGTACGAAAAAAGTCAACGAATTTTTTTAAACCTATCATGGCAAAAAACTGTTTCGAAATCAAAAACTTTTGTTATTTATATTAGTTTTTGCATTCTTATACCCCTATCTCTAAGCGAATAGGACGTAATTTAACAATTGCACTTACTAGCGTGAAAAAATTAGCTTATTTCCTCATTTTATTAAAGGTAATGAAATTTACCATTCTCAAACCTAAGACGAAGCTAAATAAAAAGAAACCATTGAGCTAGGCAAACTCCCCAGAATCACATTCACATTGACAACAGATAACGCGACAGCCCCTGCAAAAACTAGTTGGGCGACAAAAAGACATAAAAAAAAAAACTCAAGCTGTCTCTCGTCCTCCCTGAGAAGTATTATTGCAAAGGATAGTATGTGCAACGCAGGCTTCGCCTACCCACTACTTCGCGTGGTTTTCTATAAAGGGATGGGGGGGGGGGGTGCTTGTCGATTCTCCCAACTGGTCATTAGCGCCGTCAAGACAGACTCGGACCTCTACTTTCGGGGGTCAGGATCAGACCCACTTGTAGGGAGAGCTTGGGGGGGGGGGTCGTCAAACCCCTCTCTCAAGATAACTGTATTGATAGGCTAGAGATTTGGAAGTGGCCCCGCCTCCTGAGTTGCCACTAAATTCAGGTTCGGTAGGAAGCTGTGAAATTGAGAGGGTAGCCGAACCCCTTAAAACCTTAATTCAAAGTAGAATCTTCCACAATCAAAATATTTGGGATGCTAGATGTGGCAGCCAGACTATACTGCAGTTTACCTGCCCAAGGCAGAATACATTTTTGAATTATTTTTTTTTTACAGAACGAAATTATTACAATATTAAAATAATAATCCCACTGAATTAGGAACGGCAGGCCTTGGTCAAACTTATGAAGATTAGTCGAATTAATTATTTTTAGCTGTTATTTAATAAAATGTTATTTTATAGAAATAACAAGATGTTAATTTGAATGGGTACCGGTGTTGGCACATATAATCAACAACGTACTTTAGCAACATAATTTTAAATTTCTTTAATTGTGAGTACTAATCACATAAATGTTACCTACCAAAAAAATTTTTGACCGTCGGCGTTAGCTTACGATGTCGCTCGAGGTTCCGTTGGAGCCCTCTCAGGTGCCGACCTCGTAACTTGTCCAGGTTTCAAATTACGAGGCGTAAATGTTTACCATATTTGGGGCATTTTCGGGTGTAGGAGGGCAAATATAAACTGGCCATTATATTATAGCAACTCTGGCAATTTTAAACAAGATAATTTTTTTTTTTAAATTTATTATACTCCTAAATGATTCCCTTATACACCCGAAAATTATTGCTGCAGACCTAAATAATTAAATCCTTATCAACTTTTAAAACATATTCGAATTAACCCAGTAATAATTTTCAGTTTATTTTGCAGCATACTAATTAATACTACCGTGGGCAGGTAAACTGCAGTATCTAGACTAATAACTTGAGCCACTGTTTTAAGTATTCAATAACTATAATCCATAAGAAAGTAAACCAAAAGACTGGTTATTTCAGAGCAAAAATGGTCCAATTAATTGTTGTGGTTATAGTCTGGCTGCCACAACTTAGCATCCTAAATTGTTTGATTGTGGAACAGTCCACTTCGAAAAAAGGTAAGGAAGGTTTTGGGCAAGAGTTACTATGTTTGGCGATTCATTGTTTTTATGGGCGCATATTTCTTTAAGGTTTAGAAACAGATTATCAAATGAAGGGTAAATCGAACTTGCATCGGGTTCACTCTTATATCGATTAATGATCAAGTTAAGATAAAGAAATACACTCTCCTTTATCGCCGATAACTGATGTGTAGTTCTAGTGTGATACATTATTTACAATCGAACTCGGCCAACAATCCCCTCTTCTCGCCAAACGCCTTGAGCTGGCAACACTGTCCTCCTTCGGCTTAAGGGGATCGGACACCCCCATTCCCCGTCCTACCTCGATCGGGCTGGCTAATGCTAAGTCTATGGGGGAAAAATGACTTTTTTTTTTCCGATGAAAAGCAATTAAATTATAGGAATATTTTGATGCGATTTTTTTAATCATAAAAACTACAATTAAATTGCGGTTTCTTAAGGCTACTTTAAAAAAAAAAAGTTATTTACTTTTTTTAAAATTGAAATTTTATTTTTAGCGAAATATTTAAGTTAGTTAAAAGGTGAAAAACCGAAAAATTTTCTTGCTGGAACAAAATTTCAACATTTTTTTACTAATACAATATCTTTAAAGTTAAATTTAATTTTTTTAAGTAAGGGTTTTTGCGGAACTTTTAAGGTAAGTGTTTGAAAATTGGCTGAAACCACGCCTCCACACAGGCCACGCCTTTCAGGAAACTTTCGGGGGTCAGAGGTCAAAAACTCGTGGTTGGGAAGCGCACTTGGGGGTCTATCTTTGGGGGTTGTTATCTATTAGGGGTTCTTTTTCAAAAGAATATTTGCAAGAAGATCTGGTGTCCCTTGTTTGTTAGATTGCTGGGTTTTTTTTTTTTGCTTGCTGTTAAGAAATGCTTATTTTCTACTCTGTGATTGAGAGGTGTCGTTCTAGAGCCCGTCATTCCACTGCGCTCATAACGTGTAGTTGGTTGCCGCCATGATTTGATTTAAAGTTGCCTTAGCTTATTGTACTGTTCTGTGTTATAATTTGCATTATAAAGATTATTTTAGAATAGTTCAATCTGAAAAAAGATTTCAGGATTTTAGTTTCGATAAAATTCTTTTACTATTTTTTAAAGTTTTTTTAATTATAAATTTAATTTTAATTTTAAATATTTGTTTACTATATATTTTACAAAATTTTCTCAATGAAGTGCATTTTTTTAATATAAATTTACATAAATATTTTAATACAAAGTTTGAAAAAAATGTAAGTAAACAAATTTGATTTTTTTTCAAAAAATCCCACTTTTTTATATTAAACTAGGGGGCTCCGCCCCCTGCTTGAGGTCGCTCGCCAACCCCCGGAATTGCTGCGCAATTCCATTGGCCTCTTCGCGGCCGGCAGGGAGCTTCGCCCCCTTCTCGCTATCGCTTGCCAACCCCCGCTTTCCCATAAGCCGCTTCGCGGCCATCTCTCTGGTGAATGTAACTTTTCCAACCCAACTTTGCACAGGCCTATGCATATTTTTGCATTCAGGTCTGTATATATGACAAAATTATGTCGAGCCTTGGTAATATAGTTGTATTCAGCCGCAAGCTCGCACCCTTGGATATTGCTGCGCAATCTCATTGGCTCGCAAGCTTGCATTCTTGAATTCTTCCTCTACGCCCCTTGCTCGCTATCGTTCGCCAACCCACGGGAATTGCTGCGCAATTAAATTGAACCGCTTCGCGGCCGACAGGATGCTCGCTAAGTTATATTACTTTATAATAAAAAAGATACTATTAGAACTACTAAAAGATTGTATTACTCGCCAACCCCCGTTAATTACGTAGAATTCGTCGTTAATTTCGCAGAATTAACCTAGCATGTTTTTACTCTTAGGTTCTTTTTAAAAACCCAATGGCTCACTCAAAATTTTTAAGTTGTATGACTTTTTTAAGTAATAATTCCATTGGCCGCTTCGCGGCATACAGGGGGCTACGCCCCCCCTGCTCGCTAACACTCGCCAATTTTTTTTCAGGTTCAGGTTGTTGGCTGTTCCGAAAGGGAGAAACGAAGCCTGTTCGCAACCAGATATATAATTGGCCATGCGCAAATAGGTTTCGTACTTATTCTTTAAAAATTGCTTACATTCCGGACCTGTCGGATGGCGTGACGTCCAAAGAGCTTCTGTGACATTCAAGTTGAGTAGAACATGGACAGATACATAAAGACAAAAACACTATCATTTACGCAAACAAAAAATGGTGAAACGTAACACGTAGGGAGATCCTTTCAAAAGGCATCTCACAACGAAAATAATAAAACTAAAAAGTAGGTTTGTTACAGAATCTGTCACCTAAACCTCTTCCACACAATATTTTTTGCTCAACAAAAAAACGCACTAATTTATACACCTCAGAAAGAAATTCGCCAAACAGGGCCTTCAGCTTATAATTTATTTATAGTTCATAAAAAATGCTCATAAAGTGCTTTGTATTGATGCTACTCATGAGGCATTTTCTAAATATTTCTTACAAACCTATGACACAAGATATGCTTTATGGGCTAAGTGTTGCCGGAAACAAACTTTCATCACAATCACTACCAATAACTATTGTGAATCATTTCACAATGTTCTTAAGACAGTTTATTTAGAAAGGAAGTACAATCGACGCCTGGATAGGTTAGTACATATATTACTATTAATGGAACAAGATCGATATGTAGTTCACTTAAATAAAGTTATAAATAAATTTCCTGTGTATTCTGATTATGCAGACGTTGCAAAAAAGGAACATAATAAAGGGAGAAAAATTCCTGATGGCTGATATAGATGTGACACATCACAAGGACTACTGGCTGGTAAAATCCAGTCAGTTCAAAATACTAAGTACATAGTTAAACAGGTAAACATTACTTGTCCCTTTATTGACCATTGTGTATTTAAATGCACAAATCTTTCTTGTGGGTCTTTGTGCAATCACCTCTACATTTGTGAGTGTCCTGGTTGCAAGAATAACTTTTGCAAACATATACACAAGGTGCATTCAACTTTAAAACATAATGAACCATTAAGTCCAGCAAATAATTTTTTTAGTGTAGGACCACCCACTTTACTTTCTCAAACTGATGCCCAATATAATTTCGATAATCACATAAAGGTAAGTTACAAGCCTCGTTCAGATGAGGATAGGTTTACTGAGTGTGAAAAGCTATGTGCTGAATTGCTTACCTTATTAAAAGATTCTTGTGTGCAAAAAGTAATGGTGAGAAGTGTAGCATCCCAATTAAAATGGTTAGTTTCAACTTGCAAGGGTGTGTCAAATATTCAGAATATGACAAATGAAACTGATGTAGTAAAAGTAAACAGTATGTCTAGTTCTAAATTAGCACCAAATAAAAAACTTGAACGTCAAATAGATTTTTATAAGAACATCAAAAAATCTAGAAAAAACAAGAAATCAATTAAGGGTAATTCTGATGATACACTGCCTCCTGCTAAGAGGTTAAAACTTTCAGTGGAAAGGAAGTCACTACAAAATGATAATGACATTACAAAGTCATTTTTAAGTAATTTGTGTTTGAAATCTGATATTAACAAAAAGTTTAGTAATTGTAAATTAAGTTTTAGTGCATTGAAATCTCTGGATCCATTCATAAGTGTAGCAGAATTAGACATACTTAAAAAAAAGATAGATTATTCAAATTGGGTTGGTTGTGCTCTGATGTTGTTGATGCCTTTATAGAGTTACAGTGTGATAATAGTGATGAGTTTTCATACACTAAGTCGACCGTTTCTTCGGTACTGTGTGCTGCACACAGATTTGACCACCTTGATATAACAAACCCCATAACGTTATTTCCTATTTGCTTAGATAATCACTGGATTTTAATAGTTTTTACTTGTGAGAAAGGAAACTTAGAAGTGTATGACCCTCAAAATACCATTTTACCAGGTAAATGATACTTATTTTGACTTATGATACTTATTTTGATAACTTTAAATATGCTTTAAGCAGTCATGTCATTAATTTGGACTGGATAAAACAGTCACCTCCTCATATACTCCAAACAGACAATTCAAGTTGTGGAGTTTTAATTTGCTATTATGTCTATCAACTAATCCATAAAATCTCCTTAACTAAACCTTTTAATACTTACAATTTTAGGTCTTACATGTATCAATGCCTACTAACCAATAGCCCTCTAAAGTATAGTGATCAAGAAAATTTTATTTGTACTAACCTAATTCCAGCTTCTCCTAAAAGTTCATGTACTGTTTCTAAGTTTAGCTTAACTGCAACTAAGGAGAATGTTTTTGAACTTGTGGTAAAAGTAAACGGTAGAAAGATTTTGCTGTACCTGTGGACAAAAAAAAGTAAACACTAGATTATTTCGGCCGTTAGTCATCATAAGGAATCGGACCTTTTTGACTTTGTGAATAAATAACATTCTGAGTTAATTACATGACACAAAATTTGCATAAGGGGCCGTCTTCATATTAAAAATGTTACGAACTTTAAAATTTCCAATAGCAACACCCAATTTTAATAACTTAGAAATGTTAAGCGCCCTCGAAAACCCCTAAATCTAAGTTTTTGTTACATTAGGATGAATATTTGACGAGTTATTTAATCGAATCACTTGATGTCCTTTGGGGGACCTTCTCTAAAATAACAAGCATAGTCTATAGGTTCGTCCGAGGGGAAAAGCGAAATATTGAAATATAAGGTAGAATATGTTGAGGAGCCCTGGAAGGGATAAAAAGTTAATGGTGATGAAGTCTAATTTTTTTACCCCTTTTTGCAAGTTTATTTCAACTGTATAGTTAACATTTTAAGTTTATCTATTAAAGTTTAAAGTTCAAATTTTGTTGTGTATGTCAAGGATTTCTATACTGGGCGCCATTGAGTAACGAGACAACTATATATATATATTTTTTTTATGAGAGCCACGATATGTTTTAAGTTTAGGTATATGTTTTGTTGGTAAACTTGTTTAAAAAGATGCAATTTTTAATTTTTTGTATTATTTATTATTGAATATTAATCATTCGTTGGCATGCTGAAAGTTGTAGTTAAGTTTTAGTTTACATATTTGAGAGATACGTACGTGTGATTTAGTTTTTTTTAAATAATGTCTTCTTTTTAAATAATTCAAATAAATATATTAATTTGAATTTTTGAATTAAGAATGACAGAATAAACTATAAATTATCTTTAAAAAAGTTAATAAATTATTATTTTTACGTATTTTTCAATCATTTTACTAGTTATTAATAGATCTTATTTAATGAATTGGATTCAAAGATTTTTATATCTAACTGCATAGTATTTTATAATATTTTCATGACGATGGGATATTTTTAAAAACACTTTCAGCGCGTTCAAAATAGACGAGCAGATGATAATAGTTTGAAATTCGAAAAATCGTTTGTTACTGTAAAATAAAAATTTACATTTTGTAATTTAAAAAAAATAAAGCATGGAAATGCAACACAAGCCTATAGTTATGTTTTTAAAAATATTCCGAGCACTTACCATAGTTGATTATTATTTTTAAAAAAAGCATTGCATCCGTATAATTATATTCAAGAGTTATCCTCTTAAAGTTGGGTTAATTACACATATTCTTACCATAATCCTCCATTAAAAAATGTTCGATGATAAAGTTTAAAAATATATAAAGTGATTTTTAAAAAAATCTCGTGCGCATACACACGCTATTTAGAAAAAAAAAAGTTTATTGTGAGTTCATTTTTAAGCAATCCTATGTGACGTTAAATAACTAATATACTTTCTTATTAAAAAATAAATAAAAGTTATTAACATTTGTTTAAATATACGAAATAAATTGTTTTTAACACAAGACACTGAAAAAATGTTATTTTTGAAAATGGCTCTCAGTTCTGTGGAACATGCCGAGTCTTCAAAAGGCTTGACCGCCAATATTGCAGCCCCATTGGAAAAAAATTAATTGGAGATGCATGCATTGAAATTTAATAAAAACATTTTAAAAGATGAATAGAATATCTTTTTTTTCGGATACAGGCTCAAATACATTAGGTCATGTGCATATATGATTTGCCTGAAGCAAAAATCTAATGTAAATACAAAACGAAAAATTTTAATATTTAATTTCGTAAAACTTAGATTCAATTTCCAAAAAGTTGTCCAGTAGATTTTTCTTAAAATTATCGCGCATCGCTTCCATGTTTAAATAAAAGATGAATAAAGCAGAGCTAGATGAACAAATATTTTTATTGAACATCGATTTAAAAACAATATTTACGAGTAAAGGGTAAAAAGAATAAATAAAAGCGAATAATAATAATAATAATAGATGAAATATTAGAAGGCCTACTACTATTAAAAAGTAATCAATTTAAACATAGCTATTCTAGAGATGACTATGAAAGTGATAGACATTAAGCTTATAATTCGATAGTTTAATTTTTGCTTAAAATATAATAAATACTTTGGTTAACGTTATTTATTCCAAATACAGATTTAACTTATGTTAACTCAGAGCTTTTCCGGCACTTCGGCAGCTGTATATATATCAATATTTAATAGCCCTCGTGTAGCTCTAGTGGGACGTTATTTAAGCCAAAACCAAATGAACTATCATTAATGAACCTTAAAGGCGCCTGTTGTGGGATACATCAGAAATTTCAAGGTCGTTGGTTTAAAGTTTTCTTCCTTTTGCAAGGCCGTATTTGTATATCAAGTTCACATATTGTAATCTTATATACAGTCCCCTAAGGGGTAATTAAAAAGTATTTTGTGATTTACTCAGCAAATTATGGATAAAAAAATTTAAATATTGGGATTTCGCTTAAACTTCATGTCTTAAATTTATTTCTTAAAAAATATTAAGGGGTTTCTATTCATAATTTTTTTTAAAATTAATTTCATAATTATTTAAAAATATAAAATTTGTTTTAAATACCCCAATAGTGTATGCATTTTGTTTGGGTTATTATAATTATTATTCAGTAAAAATTCGTTTCATTATCTTAATTATTTATAGAGTGGGGTAGTTTTTATGTGCAACTCATTTAACATTACGGCCCCTAAACTTTGCACGTCTCTAACTTCACTAATAATGCTCAAAAACTAACAAAACTTGGTATTTCGTGTTAAAATATGTCATAAATGTGAAATATGGACTCAAAAAGGGATGTTTCTATTCAAAATTTTGAATTTGGTTACATTTTTAATATGAACCCTTAGGAAAAATTTGCATAGAAAACCTTATGGGAATCTATGGTAACCATAAGATTTTTATGATAATCGTATGGCAATGTACCATAAGCTATGGTTCTCTTATGGAAATGTACCATATACATATGGCAAACTTATGGGAACACACCATAGATTTATGGCATGGTTATGGGAATATGCCATAGGTTATGGCAAGCTTATGGTAAAGTTCCATACACCTATGGCAAGTCTATGGAAACACACCATATGCTTATGGTAAGGCAATATACCTATCTATGGCAAGCTTATGGGAACATAATAAACATGCGTCGTCTATATGGTAAAGTGCCATAACTGCCTTAGGGTTATATCGAGCTTATGGTAAACTACCCTGCACATATGGCAAGGCTATGGAAACACATCATATGCTTATGGTAAGGTAATATAAATATAAGGCCAGCCTATGGGAACACAACATAACAATACGTCGTCTATATTTTAAAGTAATGTAAATGTATACTAAAGCATCAATCATTGCAATATACCATATATGTGTGGGAAAATTTTACAGGTCATGAATTTCTTATAGCAATGCTACAAAAATATTACTCAAATGCCAATGAACCTGAATGTATAAGAACGCGTAGATTCAATTGTGTAATGAATTATAAAACAAATAATTTTTATTTTACTAAAATTACTAATAGTTAATAAATGAATGCACATATATAATAAGCTTCGTACAA
>JAFNEN010001700.1:0-23855 GCA_019343175.1 Oedothorax gibbosus | reverse complement strand
AGTCCTAAATAAATTTAAAAATCCAAAAAAAATTTTGGTGCATCTATTTTAAGCAGAGCCTCTAAAACCCCTTATTTATTTTTCTAATTTTTTTATAGAATAATATTAGAAACTTTAAAAGAAAGTTTTTTACTTACAATTGAAGATCTGTAAGCCATTGTAGATATGGTTTAAACAAGACACCTGAAATAGAAATATTAGAATTTACATTAAACTTTTCATATGGGTTATCAAAATGCTTAATTAGCAGTTTTATGAGCCTTAAATACGCTCTAAAACAAACCCTTAGTACGCACTTAACAAAACCTTAACTTGCTCTTAATGTAGCCTTTAATATGCACCTAAACTAGGCCCTAAGCCACTGATTCAGACTTCATTGAGACTTAAAATAAGCTTTTAATTGGCATATCAATTGAAAAATATTTAGCACGTCATTATACCTTAACTATAAAAGCCGACCATTCACAACCAAACAAGTTTTAATTTTGCAGCTCAATCCCCCCCCCCCCCCCCCCTCCCTCCCCAGCCTCCAATTCGCATCTCGATATCCACCAATCGACACCTTAGCTAGGCATCAATATGAACCTTAATTAGCCCTAAATTTTCCTCTATATGATCCCTTCTTTTGCACCTAAACTAGAACTTAATTGGCACCTAAATTAGAATGTCAGGAAATCCACAATTAGCAACTAAATTAGACCTCGACCCGCACCTCGACAAACATCTAAATTAGTCTTTATTTCGAACCCGCAACTAGCACTTAATATTTAAAGTGAAGGCAATAATGATGCGTAAAAATAACTAGCCTTTACTCTGCACATCAATTCAAAGGTCAAACAGCATCAATTACCTAGCACATCAACTTGTCTCAACATTGGTACTTAAATATACTTCAATTTGACTTTGACTTACTTTTTATCTACACTAGTACTGGATTATCTGCTAAACACCCATCAATCACAATTACTCCCTAATATCCCCCAACTTGTCTTCAATAAATTTCTTAGCTAGCCCATGATTCGCACCTTAATTTCAAAACAATTACCTTACTTCTCATCTACACTAATACCTGGATTCTCTGCTAAAAACCCATGAATCACTATTACCCCTTAAAACCCCACTACTAGTCTTCAATCTATTTCTTATCTAGCCCAGCATTCGCACCTCAACTACTTACCCCTTATCTTACTTTTCATCTACACTAGTCCTGAATTATCAGCTTAAAAAAACCATCAAACACAATTACCCTTTAGTTATCACCTCCCCAACTAGTCTTCAATAAATTTCTCAGATATCCCATTATTTGCACCTCAACTACAAACACGTTTAACCTACTTCTCAACTACACTAGCCCTGGATTCTAAAATAAAAAAAAATCTCATAAGTCATGATCACTCCTAAATTCCTCCCCCAACTAGCACCTGGCACCCTTCCAGCACCTGGCTCTGATGATATGTATCCTAAAATTTTAGTTGAATGTGCAGAAGAGTTGGGGGATGCAATTCTGACTATTTTTAGGTCATCATTTATTTTTGGACAGGTGCCAGCAGACTGGAAATTGGCGAATGTTACTCCATTGTACAAGAAAGGGCCTAAATCTGATCCAGGTAATTACAGACCAGTTAGTCTTACATCTGTTTTAGGTAAAGTTTTTGAGACATTGTTGAAAATGCGTATAATGACTTTTTTGGAAACTAATAATTTACTTTCAGATAATCAATATGGCTTTAGAAAAGGTAGGTCTTGTACAACTAATCTTTAAAAATTTTATGATACTGTTACAGAAGAGATTGATAAAGGCAATATGGTTGATGTTATTTACATCGATTTCCAAAAAGCTTTTGATAAAGTTCCTCATGAAGCTTTGTTATTTAAGTTGAAAAGATTTGGGTTAGGGACTGCTGTGGTCCGTTGGATTAAAAACTGGTCGACCAATAGAAAACAACGGGTTCAAATTAATGGTAAGTACTCTGATTGGAATGAGGTTGTAAGTGGAGTGCCTCAGGTCATGATCAGAAATTGAATAAATCATGCTTTAGAAGGGAGGTTAGAGAACATTATTTTTAAAATAGAGTTGTCAATGAGTGGAATGCTTTACCAGATTATGTTGTGCATTCGAAGAGAGTAGAAGATTTTAAGAAGAAACTTGACGGACATTGGAAACTGGTAATGTATTAGATTTATTTTCGGACCAACCTTGCTGGGCCTCTGGCCTGTTGTTGGTCGACAATTTTTGTATTTGTATAACTAGTCTTCAATAAAATTCTTAGCTAGCACATGATTCAAACCTCAACTTCTTACCTTACTTCTCATCTATACTAGTCCTGGATTCTCTGGTAAAACACCCCATAAATCACGATATGCCTTAATCCCCCTCCCCACCCTGTCTTTATTAAATTTCTCAGCCAGCCCATGATTAGCTCCTCAACTTCATATCCACTGCCATATATCTCAACTACACTAGCCTGGATTTTCATATAAAAAACCCATTAATCAAAATTCACGCCTTAATCCCCCTCCCATCTTCAATAAATTTCTTAGCTAGCACATAATTCATACCTCAACTTCAAATCCCTTCCCTTATTTCTCAACTAAACTAGTTCTGGATTCTCATATAAAAATCCCATAAATCACGTTCACTTCTTAATCCCCCCCCCCCTTAAATAGTCAATAAATTTTCCAGCTACCCCACGATTTGCACTAGCCTCTTCAATTACTTCTCATCTGCACTAGTCCTGGATTATCAACTTAAAAATAACCATTGATCACAATTACCCCTTCATCCCCTCACCAAATAGTCTTCAATAAATTTCTTAGCTAGCATATGATTCGCACCTCAACTTCTAGCCCCTTACCTTATTTTTCATCTACACTAGCCTGGATTCTCATAAAAAACCCATCAATCAAAATTCACGCCTTAATCCCTCCTCCCAAATAGTCTTCAATCTTTTTTTTATCTAGTCCAGCATTCGCACCTCAACTACTTACCCCTTATCTTACTTTTCATCTACACTAGTTCTGAATTATCAGCTTAAAAAACCATCAATCACAATTGCCCCTTAATCACCTCCCCAACTAGTCTTCAATAAATTTCCCAGCTACCCCATGATTTGCACCTCAACTTCAAACCCCCTTACCCTACTTCTCAACATATGATCCCATAAATTCATCCCATAAATCACGATCACTCCTGAATTCCTCCCCCCCAACTAGTCTTTAATAAAATTCTTAGCTAGACATGATTCACACCTCAACTTCAAAGCTATTTTCTTATTTCTCAACTAAACTAGCCCTGGATTCTCATATGAAGAGTACAGGGGAAAAACCGCTTAATTTCGTTGAAAACTTTCCTCATTAGGCATCTTTGGCGATGATAGCGAGTAATCGCCTAAACTGGTGTAAGGAAACCAGTTTCTCAATTTTGTTGTGCATTTTCTCGCACTGCAACCCTGAAATTCAGTTCCGCGTTTTATTCAAAAGACTGTTTATCATCGTGTTACGCTTTAAAAATGAAGTACTATTGATTGAAAATCACGAATTTTTCTAGAACAATTAATTTGCGAATCTTAAAATTTCTCTTAAGTCCTAAACCGCGACTTTTCTACCTACCGAGATTAACCAAGGAGACGGCCTTGGATTAACGCGATGCACGATTCCGAAGCTTGGACCAAGCGAGGAAGAAAGATAAACAAGTAGGTTTGTAACAGAATCTGTCACTTAACTCGCTTCCACATATTTGTGTTTAACAGGAAAAAACGCGCCAAACACAACATTAATTCTATATTTAACATTTACAAGCTAAATTTGGCTAGTTTCATTTATTTTATTTCGAAAATTCAATAATTATTACTTATCGTTTGCAAAAATTAATTTATATTTTAAAGAATAAATATGTCATATTCCTCGCTTTTAAATAGAATGAAAACATTTCATATCAACATACAAGGATTCCGTAGTGAAATATATTTGACGTCATTTCAAACTGATCGATGTCGCAAAAATAAATTTATTTTAATTTATTGTCTAAAAGAATTAAAGTTTCTCGAGCGATTGTTGCGAATGGCAAATGTGATTTAATTCTAATAAAAACAGGGCCTTTAGCTATTTGTAATTCAAAGTTTTAATCGCCAAAATTAACTATTTTCATTAATCTTCTTTCTCAGATTTAATAATTAGACTTTATCGTTTGCTAAATTTGTTTGAAGTTCGAAGAATAATGATGTAATCTTTTTTAATAAATATTTTTGTCGCCACAATTTCCCATTTACATTTCTTTCGAAAATTCACTTATTTATAGTTTGTTAAATTAATTTACAGTTCAAAAAATATATAATTTGTACAATTGATGCTTTAAAAATAAAAGCGAAACTTAGCATATTTTTTTTATGCCAAGTTAGAATTCTCTATGCATCTTTCTTCATACATATATATAGAACCATTAAAAGAACTCTATTGTGATAATACAACAATCCAAACCGAATTATATCAAATAAATAAATTTTTTTTCAAAAGTGTATTTTTATTTTAACAAAAGTTTCTCGTACGTTTAAAGAAATGGCAACAGTGAAAATATTGAATAAAAATGGAATTTGCATGTTATTTCAATGTAGATTAAATTTTTAGTTATTTAAATTTTAAATAAGTTTCTAGTTTAAATTTTTTAATGAAATTTGGCATGTAGCCTAATCTGATTTTTTGCTTCAAATGACGTATCCCACTTGTCTGTGGGACTTGTGGATGACAACAGTGAAAATATGAATAAAAATAGAATTTGCATGTTATTTCAATGTAGATAAAAAAAATTAGTTATTTAAATTTTAAATAAACTTCTAATTTAAATTTTTTAATGAAATTTGGAATGTAGCCTAATCTGATTTTTTGCTTTAAAATGACGTATCCCACTTGTCTGTGAGACTTGTGGTTCTTTCTGTGAAAGTGGGTGACAGACGGACAGACGGACTGAACGATTATAAAACCTTCCACTTTTTACGTTATAAACGTAGTGTGGAAGCTAAAACCGGTTTCCTGTCGCCAATGTCCGCCAAGCAGATACAATTACGGAACTACTCCTAAAAATTCAAGCGGTTCTCCCCCTGTTCTCTTCATATAAAAAAAACCCCATAAATCACGATTACTTCCTAATCCCCCCCCCCCCAACTAGTCTTCAATAAATTTCTTAGCTAGCCCATGATTTGCACCTCAAATTCAAACCCCTTACCATACTTCTCAACTACACTAGTCCTGATATCTCAGATCAAAACCCATTAATCACGATTACTCGTTAATCCTCCATAAAAGTCTCAAAGCGCGTGTCTCACCCCTTGTTTCTTTCATACTAATAAAAAACCCCATAAATCACGATTACCCTAATCCCCCCCCCCCAACTAGTTTAATAAATTTCTTAGCTAGCCCATGATTTGCACCTCAAATTCAAACCCTTACCTTATTCTCAACTACACTAGTCCTGATATCTCAATAAAAACCCATTAATCACGATTACTCGTAATCCCCCATCCAACTAGTCTTCAATTAATTTCTTAGTAGCCAATGATTCGCACTAACTTCAAACCCTTACCTTACTTTTCATCTACACTAGTCCTGAATCCCTTTTAGCCATTAATCCCACGCAACTAGCCTTTAATCAATTTCTTAGCTAGCCCATTATCTGCACCTCAACTACTAACCCCTCACCTTACTTATCTACACTAGTACTCGATTATCAGCTAAAAACCCTATCAATCACAATTACCCCTTAAACACCCTTACTACTTTTCAATAAATTTCCTAGGTAACCCATGATTTGCACCTCAACTACTAACCCCTTACCTTACTTCTCATCTACACTAGCCCTGGATTCTCATAATCAAAATAATATTTATCAAGAATCACGTAGTTACTCCTTAAAAAAATTCATTCTCTAATCCTCCCCCCCCCACTAGCTTCTACATTTTCGCTGCCCATGAATTCGCAGCTCAGTCTTCAATAAAAACCCAAACCAATTCAAATTCTACAATTATTTCATTAACTCCATAAATCATCGATCACCTCTCCCCCCCCCCCCCACAACTAGCCTTCAATACATTTTTTCGCTAGCCCATTATCCGCACCTCAACTACTACCTCTTACCTTTCTTCTCTCCCACACTAGCCATGGATTCTCATATACAATACCCATAAATCAGGATTACTCCTTAATTCTCCACCCCCTTTTCAACTAGATTTCAATAATTTCCTCAGCTAACCCATGATTCGCATCTCAATTTCAAACCGCTTGCCTTACTTCTCTTCTACACTAGCTCTGGATTATCATTTAAAAAACTCCCATAAATCATCACGAATACACCATCATTCCCCCCCCCCCCCCAACTAGCCTTCAATACATTTTTTCGCTAGCCCATTATCCGCACCTCAACTACTAACCTCTTACCTTTCTTCTCTCCCACACTAGCCATGGATTCTCATATACAATACCCATAAATCAGGATTACTCCTTAATTCTCCACCCCCTTTTCAACTAGATTTCAATAATTTCCTCAGCTAACCCATGATTCGCATCTCAATTTCAAACCGCTTGCCTTACTTCTCTTCTACACTAGCTCTGGATTATCATTTAAAAAACTCCCATAAATCATCACGAATACACCATCATTCCCCCCCGCCCAACTAGTCTGCAATAAAATTTATTTAGCTATCCCATGATTTTCATCTCAACTTCAAACCCCTTGCCTACTTCTCATCTACACTAGTAATGGATTACACTGTGATGCAAAAGTTTAGACAATGACGTTTTTTAACTGTACAATTTAGAATTGTGATAGTAGAAATACAAAACACCCCTAAACATATTAAATAAATATTTTGAAATGCTATAATTGAAACATAATTGTTTGATTTGTTATAACAATTTTTTTTTCATAAAATAAAAATTTGTACGATGCAAAAGTTTCGACACAAATACGAGATTATGCTAATTTAAAATAGATAATGGCATAATTTCGCATATTTATTGATGAATTGAATTTGATAAATTGAAAGAACACGATATCCGGTGAACTAAACAGATTTAATAACGATATTAGTTCAATTTTACACCAAAAAACAATATAGCCACAATAAATATTTATTCAAATCATCAAATGTACAATTTAACATCTCTAAATACGAACCGAATACCTACCAGTCCATCCCTTAAAGTTTTGGCACGAATTCGTGGATTTAGAGACATGCAATGACCGATTTTCTTGATGAAAAGTGCAGGCTTTCCCATATAAAATCACAAAATAGTGGCATATAATTCTTTTTTGCACTTTAGTACAATGCAGAGATAGTCACCTCTTCAAAAACGACAAAAAAATTTCGTTCATTTTAACGTAAATTCACTCCACACCATTACTAAAGTTGCTTCTTTATGCTAGAGTTTTTGAGGGGAAAAACCGGTGTTTTCAAATGCTTATTTTTTTAACATTCGGTTAAACCGAACGTGTTTAAATAGCACTAAAGAGACTGGTTAAATTGTAACCGGTTTTTTCTCAAGAAATTTCAAACTTCAGTATGAAGAAGGAACTTTCGTAATGGTGTGGGGTGAATTTTCGTTAAAATGAACGACTTTTTTGTCGTTTTTGAAGAGGTGACTATCTCTGCATTGTACTAAAGTGCAAAAAAAGAATAATATGTCGCTATTTTGTGATTTTATATGGGAAAGACTGCACTTTTCATCAAGAAAATCGGTCAATGCATGTCTCTAAATCCACGAATTCGTGCCAAAACTTTAAGGTGATGGACTGGTAGGTATTCGGTTCTTATTTAGAGATGTTTAATTGTAAATTTGAAGCAAATACGACTTGAATAAAGATTTAAAGTGGCTATATTGTCTTTTTGGTTCAAAATTGAACCAATATCGTTATTAAATCTGTTTAGTTCACCGGATATCGTGTTTTTTCAATTTATCAAATTCAATTCATCAATAAATATGCGAAATAAAGCCATTATCTACTTTAAATTAGCATAATCTCGTATTTGTGTCTAAACTTTTGCATCGTACAAATTTTTATTTTGCGTTTCAATTATAGCATTTCAAAATACTTTTTAAATATGTTTAGAAGGTTTTTGTAACTCACAATTATAAATTTTACAGCTAAATAAAGTAATTGTTTAAACTTTTGCGCATCGCAGTGTATCAGCTAAAAAAAACATCTATCACAATTACCACTTAATCCCCTCCCCCCTAACAAGTTTTCAATAAATTTCTTAGGTGGCCCATGATTTGCACCTCAACTTCAAACCCCTTGCCTTACTTTTTCATATACGCTAGTCCTGGATTCTCTGCTAAAAACCCATAAATAACTATTAACCCTCAATTCCCCCCCCCCTACTAGTTCGATTCTCATTTTAAAAAATCCACAAATCACGATCACTCCTAAATTCAGCCCCCCCCCCCCAACTAGTCTTCAATAAATTTTTTAGCTAGCATATAATTCGCAAACTTCAAACCCCTTGCCTTACTTCTCATCTACACTTGAACTGGATTATCATGTAAAAAACCCCATCAATTACAATTACCCCTTAAACCCCTCCCTTTACTACTTTTCAATAAATTTCCTAGGTAACCCATGATTTGCACCTAAGCTACTTACCCCTTACCTTACTTCTCATCTACACTAGTCCTGGATTCTCATATAAAAAAATCCATAAATCACGGTTACTCCTTAATTCATAACCCCAGCCTGGTTTCTCTGCTAGAACCCGATAAATCACTTTCAACCCTTAATCCTTCCCAACTAGTTCCAAAAAATTTCTTAGCTCTATCCCAGCATTCGCACCTCATACAGCTTACCCGTAATCTTACATCTCATCCATACTAGCCCTAGATTCTCATATAAAACCCCCCCATAAATCACTTTTACCCCTTTAACCCACCCCAACCAGTTTCAATTACCCCCCCCCCCCTTCCAACTAGTCTTCAATAATTTTCTCAGTTAGCCCATAATTTTCACTTTCAAACCCCTTGCCTACTTTTCATCTACATAGTACTGGATTATTTGCTAAAAAACCATCAATCACAATATCCCTTAATCCTCTCCCCCTAACTAGTTTTCAATAAATTTCCTAAGTAACCCACGATTTGCACCTGAATTACTAACCCCTTACCTTACTTCTCATCTACACTAGCCCTGGATTCTCATATAAAAAAACCTCAAATGACGGTTACTCCTTAATTCATAACCCCAGCTAGCCCATGATTTGCAACTCAAGTTCAAACCCGTTGCCTTACTTCTCATCTACACTAGTCCTAGATTATCTGCTAAAAACCCATAAATCATTATTACCCCCTTAATCCCCTCCCCTAACTAGTCTTCAATAAATCTCTCAGATAACCCATGATTTGCAATTCAACTTCAAACCCCTTACCTTTCTTCTCAACTACACTAGCCCTGGATTCTCATATAAAATACCCATAAATCAAGATTACTCCATAATCCCCCCCCCCCTTTTCCATTTAGGCTTCAATAATTTGCTCAGCTAGCCCATGATTTGCACCTCAACTTCAAACGCCTCGCCTTACTTCTCATCTACACTAGCCCTGGATTCTCATATAAAAAAATCCATAAATCACGATCACTCCTAAATTCCTCCTCCCAACTGATTATCAATAAATTTCTTACCTAGCATAAGATTCGCATCTTAACTCACAATAACCCCTTATTCCCCCCCCCCCTCCTCCAACTAGTAAATAAATTTCTCAACTACCCCATGATTTGCATCTCATTTTCAAACCTATTACTTTACTACTCATCGACACTAGTCCTGGATTCTCATATACAAAACATCCATAAATCACGATTACTCCTTTATTCACCCCCCCCTAATAGTCTACAATAAATTTCTTAACTAGCCCATGATTCACACCACATCTTCAAACCCCTTGCCATACTTCTTATCTACACTAGTCCTAGATTCTCCATTAAAACCCAAATCACTATTATCTCTTAATCCCTCCCAACTAGTCGTCAATGATTGATTAGCTAGTAGCCCATGATTAGCTCCTCAACTTTTAATCCCTTTTCATCTACACTAGTCCTTGATTAGCAGCTGAAAAGCCTATAAAAACACGTAACAAGTTTCAGTACGTGCTATAATCATCCCCTGAATCGGACTTGCATTTGTTCATAGGCCGTTTTAATAAGCTTAAAAAAATAACAGTTCGCTCTATAAAAAAATCCACTAATATCTGCACCCATTTTCTATCGGCACTATCCAAACTTGCGCATTTACCATTTGGAGGGTTCAGAATACAAGTGAACCAAGACCACGTTTATTATTTTCGAGTAAGCAGCGCTATTGCATGCACTACGCATGTACAATTTCAGTGCAATAATGAAAAAGTGCAAGTTCAAATAATATTCGCTATGCAGCTAAATTAAAAACAAAATTAAAGTTTTATAACAAAATAACGTTTTAACCTTAAACCTCTATAGACCAAAGATTATTATGTATTTGGTTCACTAGTATTCTGAACAATACATTTGAAGAGTACAAGGGATGAAGAACCGCTTGATTTATTAGGAGATATCCCGTAATTGAAACTGCTTGGCGGACATTGGCGGCAGGAAACCGGTTTCTCTCTTCTTTGCTTGGTCCAAGCGTCGGAAAGGTTAATCCAAGGCCATCTCCTTGGTTAATCTCGGTAGGTAGAAAAGTCGTGGTTTAGGACTTTTCAATTAATTTGCAAATCTTAAAAATTCTCTTAATTGTTTTAAAAAAATTCGTGATTTTCAATCAATCGTACTTTATTTTTAAAGCTTGATAAACAGTCTTTTGAATAAAACGCGGAACTGAATTTCAGGGTTGCAGTAAGAGAAGATGCACAAGAAAGTGAGAAACTGGTTTCCTTACACCAGTTTAGGCGATTACTCGCTATCATCGCCAAAGATACCTGATGAGGAAAGTTTTCTACGAAATTAAGCGGTTTTTCCCCTGTCTTCTTCATTTGTTTCTAATATTTTATAGAACAATATTAGAAACGTTAATGAAAATTTTTACTTACCAATGAATACTGTGAGCCGTAATAGACTGGTTGACGCATCCTGCAATGAAAATACTAGAATTTACACACTAGATTTATAAACTTCCACATGGGCATTAAAATATTTGATTAACAGTTTTATGAATGAGCACCAAAACAATGATTTTTAAACAAAATCATATTGCGCACTTACATTTAACACTTGTACTTTAATCAGCCACTGATATTCACTTGAATTGGCTTCCGATACGCACTAAAACAATTATTTTGTATGCTCGTAAATATAACCCTAGTACGCACCTGATCCCGTACTCACTAAAATAAGTCTTTAATAAGCACACAAGATTCTAACTTATGTTGAAAAAAACTCAAAATGCGCAATTAAATTCGTCCCTAAACTAGCCATTAATTTGCGCCTTAAGAGGGACTGTCAGTCCCATAGAGCTAATGCATTAGTTTTGAAATCACAAATTTTGCAAAATAATTGATTTGCCATGTTATCCCATTTTCACCAGGTATGAGAATCATCATAACATCAATTTAAAACAAAATTGAAAAGAAAATAATATTGGGTTATTTAATTATTAATTGATTAAGTTTTAAATTAGTGACGCCATCTGCTGTACATTTTTGGCATTTTAATACTTCAAAAATATATAATTAAATAACATAACATTCTGTTTCAAATTTGTTTCATTTCTATGTTATGTTGATTCCCATACATGGGGAAAAAAAGGCTAACATGGCAAAGCAATACTTCTACGGAAGTTGTGACTGACAGTCCCTCTTAACTAACCCGCAATGCGTCACTCTCCTCTTAATTCGCACCTCAACTTACCCTTGCACAAAATTAGCAGTTCTATTTGATTTAATTCGCGTCTAAGTTAGGTTGAATTACCGTCGCACTAGATCTAAAAGAGGGCTATTGACGGCGGGCGTCGTAACTTGGAACCACAGCCGATTTTTTAAGGTCGTTATCATACGGAATTTGGAGCATACTTAACGTGCACTTCCTCTACAGGACATTTTTCGGCTGCCCGGGTTATTAATACTGCTGCATCAAAAAGAAGTATCTGCAACTTTAGCGTTTTTGAGTTATTAACATCAATATACAAATAAAAAGGGATAATCTATCTTATATAGCAACCCAAAATGCACTGCTCACAACAATTAGGGGAACGCATGGTTCAAACTCTTTCACCCCCAATGATTCCATTTGGAATCATCTTGCGAATTCGGCGATTTTTTTCTCTCACTAAGTTGAGCTCGCACTTATTTATCGTTAGATGGAAGAATCATGTATTTTGAAGAATTAAATAATGTTTGTTTTAATTAAATGAAAACATGAAAAACATGGTAAAATAAAATTCACTCCACAAAAAAATTTATGAAATAGACCCAAAATTCTTCACGCTTGCATTCTTAGATGTTTAGAAATTGATTCTAACTTCTTTAACAAAGTTTTGAAAAAAATTATTGTTATAATTTATTCAAATTTTATGATTCCCCTATTTCCCCCCCTTAAATTTTCGTTAAAAAATTAAGATATTTTTCTCTGTTTTTTATCATTTCATTCTGGATGCATAATGAATCTATTTCACAAGTTTTAGGTTTTTAGAATAAAAAATAAAACGTTGGAACTGAAAGGGTTAACAAAAGTACGCGAAGTGCTCCCCTAATTGTTTTGAGCAGTGTAGGTCGATAAACCGCTGTTTGTGAAATGGTCGAAATAATTGTGATGAAAAATAAAACTCTTACTTTGTATTGAAGTAAGATCATGGTTTCCTTGTGGCTTCACACTGAGGTGGTAGCAAACCAGCAGCCGGCACTAATGAATCTACAGGCGTTGTTTGGAGGCACAAGCACATGCATTTTAGTAAGATTTTTTAAAAAATTATATCGTACGATCGTACCGACTTCAGCGTATTACAAAAGATTTGGCATGTTTTCCCTTTAAAGAAAATTCGTTTGATTCTACGCAAACTTCCCTTTTTAAAAAGGTTATAAAATGTTTTTTTAAGCAAAACATTTTGAAAATTGAATTTATGCATTGCTGATCTAACCTGCAACAAGGTCTGCTAAAAGTAATTTTCTTTTAATAACTTTTGGTCCACACTTCTACAACAGGGATAAGTCGTCAAATGTAGCAACCTGTCTCGCAGATTCAGCGCCAAGTATTGGCCTATTTAACCAACTAATATGCAACTGTTAAATTCCCCATCTCTTTTAGATATTTAGATGCATTTAGTCGGTACGACCATTAAAAAATAAAGACACAATCACAAGATTTTTATTATTTTTGAAATACTGTTGCAGAGAGACTGATGCGAATTTATTTTTTCTTTCAGATTCCTGAAACACGAAAATAAAAGAACATGAGCGGGAACAGTTAAAGAAAATAGTAAACAATATGTAACCACTTTAAATATTCAGATATAACTAACTCAACTACTAACGGAGGTAAATATTTATCCCAGGTCAACTTTGAACTACGTTGAAAGCTGGCTAGCGGCACCATCGACTACTATTTTAAACAATTTTTAACAAACTAAACACAAATAAAATTAAATTATCACCTCAAATTTATCTTTGACATAAAAATACTGTACTAAATAAGTCAAATTGCTTTCAGAACTTTTTACAAGTAAAGAATTCTAGTAGTTAGTATTTTCTCTGGTTCGTAGTTTAAAGGGAAAAATTGTATTGCCTTGTGACTGGCGTCGTAGTTTAGAACCACAGTCAAGTGACAAGCCTACACCTGAGTAAGCACTCAACGCAATTTTTAAAGGCGACATGGTACGTGGCGTCGGGACTTAATCGGGATCTTCAATAATTTCAATTTTTTAACAATTTCCTTTAAGTTCAAATATCGGAACAATTTTAGATGATGCTGAGGATATTTTAGTTCCTAGAAACCACCCAAGACAGTTTTTTTAACACTCCTTTTTAATCGATTAAAATGTCTGCACGGTTCACCAGAAAGTGTAAAACTACAAGATCAAAAAGAAAAGGTAAATGTCAAATGCTCTAAAGAAATATAGGCTATAGGCAAATTAATTTAAAAAAAACACTATATTACTGTACTATTTATCACTTACCACTTTCAATATTATAATTAAAATTATTCTATTATTATATTTATACTGCAAAAGTATGATAGCAAAACCCAGAAGGTAACTATTTTTCGAATCCCCTTTCTGGTTTCGACACTTGTAGTACTGGGCAGTGAAATTGTCATGGCGTTCATTTTAAGAGCTAAACTTCTGTTTAGTTTTTAACTGATAACTTATTAATCCAGGTTGCAAATATGTTACACTCTTAAAACAAACGAGCGGTTTTAACTCAGTCTGAGTTAATTTCCACTCCTTTCCGTGCCGAAAATGCACTTCCCCTATAGGAGTGGATTTCACTCTTTTTGCGGAGCGGGTAAAAGAAATAAAACAATCTACGTCCTACACTCTTAAAACGATCGGTTTTAACTCAGTCCGAGTTAATTTCCACTCCTTTCCATTTCCACCCTATAGGGGAAGTGCCGAAATTGCACTTCCCCTATAGGAGTGGGATTTCCACCCTATACGAAATTGCACTTCCCCTATAGTCCCCGATAGGACAAAAATGATTAAGGGTCTATCTGGTATTGATTATGATAACAGATTAAGATCTTTAAACATGTATTCCCTGGAAAACAGGAGAGCTAGGGGTGATTTAATACAGTTATTCAAGTTCATAAAACAGGGAGACATGGAGGGCTTAGATTTTACTTTAAATAGCCGGACCAGAGGTCATGATCAGAAATTGAATAAATCATGCTTTAGAAGGGAGGTTAGGGAACATTATTTTTACAATAGAGTTGTCAATGAGTGGAATGCTTTACCAGATTATGTTGTGCATTCGAAGAGAGTAGAAGATTTAAGAAGAAACTTGACGGACATTGGAAACTGGTAATGTATTAGATTTATTTTCGGACCAACCTTGCTAGGCCTCTGGCCTGTTGTTGGTCGACAATTTTTGTATTTGTATTTGTATAACTAGTCTTCAATAAAATTCTTAGCTAGCACATGATTCAAACCTCAGCTTCTTACCTTACTTCTCATCTATACTAGTCCTGGATTCTCTAGTAAAACACCCCATAAATCACGTTATGCCTTAATCCCCCTCCACACCCTGTCTTTATTAAATTTCTCAGCCAGCCCACGATTAGCTCCTCAACTTCATATCCACTGCCATATATCTCAACTACACTAGCCTGGATTTCCATATAAAAAACCCATTAATCAAAATTCACGCCTTAATCCCCCAACCTTCTTCAATTTCTTAGCTAGCACATAATTCATACCTCAACTTCAAATCCCTTCCCTTATTTCTCAACTAAACTAGTTCTGGATTCTCATATAAAAATCCCATAAATCACGTTCACTTCTTAATCCCCCCCCCCCCTTAAATAGTCAATAAATTTCCCAACAGCCCACGATTTGCACTAGCCCCTTCGCTTACTTCTCATCTTCACTAGTCCTGGATTATCAGCTGAAAAATAACCATTGATCACAATTACCCCTTCATCCCCTCACCAAATAGTCTTCAATAAAGTTCTCAGCTAGCCCATGGTTTGCACCTCAACTACTAACCCATTATCTTGCTCATCTACACTAGCCTGGATTCTCATAAAAAAAACCCATCAATCAAAATTCACGCCTTTATCCACCCTCCCAACTAGTCAATAAATTTCTTAGCTAGCCCATGATTTGCACCTCAACTTCAAGCTCTTTACTTCTCATCTACACTAGTCCTTGGTTATCTGCTAAAACCCCCAAAAATTACGATTACTCCCTACCCCCCCCTAACTAGTCTTCAATAAATTTCTTAGCTAGCATATGATTCGCACCTCAACTTCTAGCCCCCTTACCTTATTTTTCATCTACACTAGCCTGGATTCTCATAAAAAAAACCATCAATCAAAATTCACGCCTTAATCCCTCCTCCCAAATAGTCTTCAATCTATTTCTTATCTAGTCCAGCATTCGCACCTCAACTACTTACCCCTTATCTTACTTTTCATCTACAATAGTTCTGAATTATCAGCTTAAAAAACCATCAATCACAATTGCCCCTTAATCACCTCCCCAACTAGTATTCAATAAATTTCCCAGCTACCCCATGATTTGCACCTCAACTTCAAACCCCTTACCCTACTTCTCAACATATGATCCCATAAATTCATCCCATAAATCACGATCACTCCTGAATTCCCCCCCCCCCCCCCCAACTAGTCTTTAATAAAATTCTTAGCTAGACATGATTCACACCTCAACTTCAAAGCTATTTTCTTATTTCTCAACTAAACTAGCCCTGGATTCTCATATGAAGAGTACAGGGGAAAAAACCGCTTAATTTCGTTGAAAACTTTCCTCATCAGGCATCTTTGGTGATGATAGCGAGTAATCGCTTAAACTGGTGTAAGAAAACCAGTTTCTCAATTTTGTTATGCATTTTCTCGCACTGCAACCCTGAAATTCAGTTCCGCATTTTATTCAAAAGACTGTTTATCATCGTGTTACGCTTCAAAAATGAAGTACGATTGATTGAAAATCACGAATTTTTCTAGAACAATTAATTTGCGAATCTTCTCGGGTCTCTTAAGTCTTCTTTCTCTTAAGTCCTAAACCGCGACTTCTCTACCTACCGAGATTAACCAAGGAGACGGCCTTGGATTAACGCGATGCACGATTCCGACGCTTGGACCAAGCGAGGAAGAAAGAGAAAAACCGGTTTCCTGTCGCCAATGTCCGCCAAGCAGATACAATTACGGAACTACTAAAAATCAAATGGTTCTTCCCCTGTTCTCTTCATATAAAAAAAACCCCATAAATCACGATTACTTCCTAATCCCCCCCCACCCCAACTAGTCTTCAATAAATTTCTTAGCTAGCCCATGATTTGCACCTCAAATTCAAACCCCTTGCCTTTCTTTTTCATATACACTAGTCCTGTATTCTCTGCAAAAAAAACATAAATCACTATTAACCCTTAATCCCTCCCAACTAGTTTAAAAAAATGTCTTAGCTAGCCCATGATTCGCACCTCAACTTCAAATCCCTTGCCTTATTTCTGATCTACAATAGCACTGGAGTATCATAAAAATCACCCATAACCCACGAATACATCCTAATCCCCCCCAACTAGTATTGAATAAATTTCTTAGGTAGCCCATAATTCGCACATAAACTTCGAAACCCTTACCTTACTTTTCAGCTACACTAGTCCTGAATCCCTTTTAGCCATTAACCCCACGCAACTAGCCTTCAATCAATTTCTTAGCTAGCCCATTATCCGCACCTCAACTACTAACCCCTTACCTTACTTATCTACACTAGTACTCGATTATCAGCTAAAACCCTATCAATCACAATTACCCTTAAACACCTTACTACTTTTCAATAAATTTCCTAGGTAACCCATGATTTGCACCTCAACTACTAACCCCTTACCTTACTTCTCATCTACACTAGCCCTGGATTCTCATAAAAAAATCCAAAGATCACGGTTACTCCTTAATTCATAACCTCAGCTAGCTCATGATTCGCACCTCAGCTTAAAAAAAACATCAATCACAATTTTCTCTTAATCCTCCCCCCCCCCCCCAACTAGCCTTCAATACATTTTTTCGCTAGCCCATTATCCGCACCTCAACTACTAACCTCTTACCTTACTTATCTCCCACACTAGCCATGGATTCTCATATACAATACCCATAAATCAGGATTACTCCTTAATTCTCCACCCCCTTTTCAACTAGATTTCAATAATTTCCTCAGCTAACCCATGATTCGCACCTCAATTTCAAACCCCTTGCCTTACTTATCTTCTACACTAGCTCTGGATTATCATTTAAAAAAACACCCATAAATCATCATGAATACACCCATCATCCCCCCCCCCCCCCAACTAGTCTGCAATAAAATTTATTTAGCTATCCCATGATTTTCACCTCAACTTCAAACCCCTTGCCTACTTCTCATCTACACTAGTACTGGATTACACTGTGATGCAAAAGTTTAAACAATGACTTTTTTTTTAGCTGTACAATTTAGAATTGTGATAGTAGAATTACAAAGCACCCCTAAACATATTAAATAAATATTTTGAAATGCTATAATTGAAACATAATTGTTTGATTTGCTATAAAATTTTTTTTTTCATAAAATAAAAATTTGTACGATGCAAAAGTTTCGACACAAATACGAGATTATGCTAATTTAAAATAGATAATGGCCTAATTTCGCATATTTATTGATGAATTGAATTTGATAAATTGAAAGAACACGATATCCGGTGAACTAAACAGATTTAATAACGATATTAGTTCAATTTTACACCAAAAACACAATATAGCCACAATAAATATTATTCAAATCATCAAATGTACAATTTAACATCTCTAAATACGAACCGAATACCTACCAGTCCACCTTAAAGTTTTGGCACGAATTCGTGGATTTAGAGACATGCAATGACCGATTTTCTTGATGAAAAGTGCTGTCTTTCATATATAAAATCACAAAATAGCGGCATATTATTCTTTTTTTGCACTTTAGTACAATGCAGAGATAGTCACCTCTTCAAAAACGACAAAAAAAAATTTCGTTCATTTTAACGTAAATTCACTCCACACCATTACTAAAGTTGCTTCTATATGCTAGAGTTTTTGAGGGGAAAAACCGGTGTTTTCAAATGCTTATTTTTTAATATTCGGTTAAACCGAACGTGTTTAAATAGCACTAAAGAGACTGTTTAAATTGTAAACGGTTCAAAGAAACCGTTTTTTTCTCAAGAAATTTCAAACTTCAGTATGAAGAAGGAACTTTCGTAATGGTGTGGGGTGAATTTTCGTTAAAAGGAACAACTTTTTTGTAGTTTTTTGAAGAGGTGACTATCTCTGCATTGTACTAAAAAGCAAAAAAGAATAATATGCCGCTATTTTGTGATTTTATATGGGAAAGACTGCACTTTTCATCAAGAAAATCGGTCAATGCATGTCTCTAAATCCACGAATTCGTGCCAAAACTTTAAGGTGATGGACTGGTAGGTATTCGGTTCTTATTTAGAGATGTTTAATTGTAAATTTGAAGCAAATACGACTTGAATAAAGATTTAAAGTGGCTATATTGTCTTTTTGGTGTAAAATTGAACCAATATCGTTATTAAATCTGTTTAGTTCACCGGATATAGTGTTTTTTCAATTTATCAAATTCATCAATAAATATTCGAAATAAGGCCATTGTCTACTTTAAATTAGCATAATCTCGTATTTGTGTCTAAACTTTTGCATCGTACAAATTTTTATTTTGCGTTTCAATTATAGCATTTCAAAATACTTTTAAAATATGTTTAGAAGGTTTTTGTAACTCTTCTATCACAATTCTAAATTTTACAGCTAAATAAAGTCATTGTCTAAACTTTTGCGCATCGCAGTGTATCAGCTAAAAAAAACCATCTATCACAATTACCACTTAATCCCCTCCCCCCTAACAAGTTTTCAATAAATTTCTTAGGTGGCCCATGATTTGCACCTCAACTTCAAACCCCTTGCCTTACTTTTTCATATACGCTAGTCCTGGATTCTCTGCTAAAAACCCATAAATAACTATTAACCCTCAATTCCCCCCCCCCCCCAACTAGTTCAATTCTCATTTTAAAAAATCCACAAATCACGATCACTTCTAAATTCAGCCCCCCAAACTAGTCTTCAATAAATTTTTTAGCTAGCATATGATTCGCAAACTTCAAACCCCTTGCTTTACTTCTCATCTACACTTGAACTGGATTATCATGTAAAAAAAAACCATCAATTACAATTACCCCTTAAACCCCTCCCTTTACTACTTTCCAATAAATTTTCCTAGGTAACCCATGATTTGCACCTAAGCTACTAACCCATTATCTTGCTTTTCATCTACACTAGCCTGGATTCTCATATAAAAAACCCCCATCAATCAAAATTCACGCCTTAATTCCTCCTCCCAACTGGTCTTCAATAAATTTCTTAGCTAGGCCTATGATTCGCACCTCAATTTCAAAACAATTACCTTACTTTTCATCTACACTAATACCTGGATTCTCTGCTAGAAACCCATGAATCACTTTTACCCCTTAATTCCCCCAACTAGTCTTCAATCTATTTCTTAGCTAGCCCAGCATTCGCACCTCAACTACCAAAAAAACATCAATCACAAATACCCCTTAATCACCTCCCCAACTAGTCTTCAATAAATTTCTCAGATATCCCATTATTTGCACCTCAACTTCAAAACACCGTACCCTACTTCTCAACTACACTAGCCCTGGATTCTTAAATAAAAAAAATCCCATAAATCACGATCACTTTTAAATCCCCCCTTCTTTAATAAAATTCTTAGCTAGCAGATGATTCACACCTCAACTTCAAACCCCTTTCCTTATTTCTCAACTAAACTAGCCATGGATTCTCATAAAAAAAAACCATAAATCACGATTACTTCCTAATCCCCCCAACTAGTCTTCAATAAATTTCTAATTAGCCCATGATTTCTACCTCAACTACTAGCCCCTTACCTTACTTGTCATCTACACTGGCCCTGGATTCTCCGCTTAAAACCCATAAATCACAATTACCCCTTAATCACCTCCCCAAATAGTCTTCAATAAATTTTTCAGATAGCCCATTACTTGCACCTCAACTAATAACCCCTTCCCCTACTTCTCTTCTACACTAGTCCTGAATTATCATATAAATACTCATAAATCACGATTATTCCCTAACCCCCCCCCCCCCAACTAGTCTTCAATAAATTTCCCAACTGCCCCATGATTTCCACCACAACTTCAAACCCCTTTCCTTACTTCTCATCTTCACTAGTCCTGGAATATCTGATAAAAACCCATAAATCACCATTACCCCTTATTCACCTCCCCAACTAGTCTTTTATATAATTCTCAGATAGCCCATGATTAGCACCTCAAACCCCTTATCTTACTACTCATCTACACTAGTCATGGATCCCTATTACCCATTAATCCCCCCCCCCCCCCCCCAACTAGCCTTCAATAAATTTCTATTATTTCAGGATTTTTCAGCTTAAAAATAACCATTGATCATAATTACCCCTTCATCACCTCCCCAAATAGTCTTCAATAAATTTCTCAGATAGCCCATGATTTGCACCTCAACTTCAAGCCCTTTTCTTTACTTCTCATATACACTTGTCCTGGATTCTCTTCTAAAAACCCATAATTCACAATTAACCCTTAATCCCTCCTAACTAGTTTCAAAAAATTTCTTAGCTATCACAGCATCCACACCTCAATTTAAAACCAATTACCTTACTTCTCAACTACACTAGCCCTGGATTCTAATATAAAAGAACCACAAATCACAATTGCCCTTCAATCTCTTCCCCAACTAGTCTTCAATACATTTCTTAGCTGACCCAGCATTCGGACCTCAACAACTTACCCCTTATCTTACTTCTCATTAACACAAAGTCCTGGATTCTCTCATAAAAAAACCCATAAATCACGCTCACGCCTTAATCCCCCTCCCCAACCTGTCTTCAATAAATTTTTCAGCCAGCCCATGGTTTGCATCTCAACTTCTAACCCCTTATCTTACTTTTCATCTACACTAATACCTGGATTCTCTGCTAAAAACCCCATAAATCACGATTACTAGTTTTCAATCTATTTCTTAGCTTGCCCAGCATTCGCACCTCAACTATTTACCCCTTACCCTACTTCTCAACTACACTTAGCCCTGGATTCTTAAATAAAAAATCCCACGATCTCTCCTAAATTCCTCCCCCCAACTAGTCTTCGATAAATTTCTCAGCCAGCCCATAATTTGCCCCTCAACTAATAACCTCTTACCTTACTTCTCATCTACACTAGTCCTTGATTGTCTGCTAAAAACCCATAAATCACTATAACCTCTTAATCCCTCCCAACTAGTTTAAATAATTTTCTCAGGTAGTCCACGATTTGCAACTCAACTTCAAACCCCTTGACTCACTTCTCTACACTAGTCCTGGATTATCAGCTAAAAACCATCAATCACAATTGCCCCTCAATCTTCTCTCCAAATAGTCTTCAATAAATTTCCCAGCTAGCCTATGATTTGCACCTCAACTACTAACCCGTTACCTTACTTCTCATCTACACTAATCCTGAATACTCATACAAAAAAACCATAAATCCACGATTAATCCCTAATCCCCCCTCCCCAACTATTCTTCAATAAATATCTTAGCTAGCCCATAATTTGCACCTCACCTTCAAACCCCTTACCTTACTTCTCATCTACACTAGTCCTAGATTCTCCGTTAGAACCCCACAAATCACTATTATCTCTTAATCCCTCCCAACTGGTAATGGGCCAAATATCGCGGCCGAAATATCGCGGGCCAAAATATCGCGGCCGAAATATCGCCGGCCGAAATATCGTGCGCCCAAAATATCGCGGGCCCAAAATATCGCGGGCCAAAATATCGCGTGCCCATAATATCGCGTGCCCATAATATCGCGTGCCCAAAATATCGCGGGGACAAAATATCGCGTAAAGTAAAAGTAAGTGGATTTAATGGATTTTAAGGTGTTTGGCATTGGGAGGGAGTTCGATGGTAAAATGGTATTGCACTACTTACTTGTCTAGTAATTTGTGATAAAGTTCGGTTTTACCTATAAGAGTCTGTATTTTTATAAAAATGTATTTAAAGTCACGCATTTTTTATGCATTTTTTTGTTATGACCATATAGTCACGAGGTAGGTTTAAAGGGTTAAGGTTTTATATTTGAACTTGATTTTTATAAATCCCATTAATTTATTTAAGAATTCAGTTGGGGTAATTGTAGTCTAAAAAGTGTCTGAATTTTATAAATTAATAATTATTTAACGAAAATGTAAACATTGTTTGATGCGTTACCTTTCTGTACTGTTCTTTAAAAAAGACTTTTTTTTTAAATAGGAGGATTAGTTTAGGGATATTTTCAAGGTGATCTTTTGGGAGTTGGAGGAAGTAGAAATAGACATACATTATTATTAAAAAAATATATTAATAGTTTACTTGCATTCATATAAACTTATGTAGCAACTGAATAATTTACTTATTTTACTGAACACTTACAGAACAAAAAAATAAGTTGATTAATCAACTACAGTCGAACTCGTTTATAGCGAGTCCTAATTTTACGAGGACCCGGATTTACCGAGGAAAGCAAGAATATTAGTTTGGTCCAATGCTAAATCTATGGAAGGGAAATCGCTTGCTACGAGCAAGCCTCGGATTTAACGAGGAAATTTTTTTTATCTTGTAAATTTTTTTCACTATGCAGTCGGTTTAGAAGTTCTCTTTTCTTGGAAAAGTTGTCCTCACCCCCTTTGTTTGGAGAAATTCCTTTCAAGCCATACTATGAATAGGAAGAATGGTCAAATATGCGGTTCAACAGGTGGCTTATTTGCAGAAGCAGAGTGAGGAAAGGGTTCTTCAGGGTCATTGGGGGCGCTGGACAGAGGTTTTCATTGATAACGTTTGCTAAATTTTATGGGGTTATGTCGAAGTGGATAGTTTTAACCGTTGACGAGGTGAAAATTTTCCGGGAGTTTAGAGAGGAGCTAAAGACCTCTGCAAAAAGCATTGATTGTTTTATTATACTGGTTCAAAGCTGCTAAAGAACACTCATGTTGATGGAAGCGTAAAATTACAATAAAACTGACTGTCTTTTTACAAGCACTTAGATTTAACTAGTAAATGTTGCGGTCTTTTCTGGCTCGTTATAAACGAGTACAAGTGTATTTCATTTATGAT
>JAFNEN010001699.1:0-20070 GCA_019343175.1 Oedothorax gibbosus | reverse complement strand
TCGGGAAAAAGCTATAAATAGATGGCGCCAGGGCCCAAACCCAAAAATGTTGGGGACATGTGTTTTTTTGTTTACAACCCTTTTTTAAATGTAATTGTGATAAAAAAATTTTGGTTACAGATTTTCGAAATTTATAATTTTTTTGAAAACTTTTGAAAAGGAAAAACCCCAAAATGGCTTTTTTTTTTTGCTTCATACCCCCTATAACCCAAAGAAGAAAACTTGTTTCAAATATAGGAATTCCAAAAAAATGGAAGGTGGGATTTTTTAAAATTTTTTTTTTGGTGAAAATTTCTAAATATTTTTATTCTTAAATCTTTTGGGGTAATGCATTAATTATTATTTTTTTTTTTTTCCCTCATAAATATATTTTAAAAACACATATTTATTTTTTGGTTCTATCTGTTTTAAATTTCTTTTTAGTTGGGGCTTTCTGTTTTCTAATATATGTTTTTTTTGAACTAATTTTTGAAAAAAACCTTTTAAAATTCTATATTCGCAAAAATTTCTAATATTTTTAAAATCTTTTTATATTGAGATTTAAATGATTTTATCTCTTTTTAAAATTTTGTTGTTGTTCGAAATTATGTATTATTTTGGGGACTGTTATTTTTAAACAGAACATTTTTAAAAAGGGTGTTATAGTATTTGTTAATTTTTTTAAAAAGGGCCAAAGCTTTTTTTTTTTTTAAATAATGGAACGTCTGAACAAGGGTTTTCCCTCATTACTTTAAATTATTTCCCATTAGTTTTTTAAATTTCTCCAGTGAAAATACTTAACGGGGTTTTAAAAATGAAAAATTTCTATAGCTTTTTTTTTTTAAAGTTAAAAAAAAACCAAAAAACTCATTAAAATGATTATGTTTTTAAAAATATGTCTTGCTTTTTTTTGGGCTTTTTAATCTTAAATTTCAAAAAATTGTTTTTTTTTTTTTTGGCAGTATTTTCTGTAAAGTTTTTTACACTATGCAAAAATGTTGAAGAAAGATTTTTTTTAAAAATTTAAAAGGTATTAAAAATTTAATTTCTCTGGAAAAAAATATTGCTTTAAGCAGAAAAAAAATAAAAAAAATTTAAATCATTTGTTTATTATGTTACTCGGACCGAACGGTATTCTAAATAGCCGTGGAAACCGTCATTCCCCCCGCGAATACATTTTCCCCCTAAAAAATGCGACCGACTACCAACAGTGGGGGGGGACCCAGAGTACTTTTTTTAAAGGGCAGCCTTTTGAATCTATGGGGGATTTCTCGAAATATAACCCGGGAATTTTTATGTAGGAGGCCTTGTTTTCAAAATTTTAAATTTTTTTTCTTAAAAGTTTTATTTTAAATTTTTTTTTTTACAGATGGCTCAGGGAAATTAAAAAAAATTTTCGGATTTGAGCGAAAATGGGGGTTTTTTTTTTTCAGAATATTCGAATTTTTTTTCTAAAAAAAAAAACATTTTGAGCTCTGGGAAAATTTTAAAAACTGTAAATTTAATTTTGAACTCAAAATTTGTTCCAAGTTAAGAGTCAAAGAAATGTCCCAGTTTTTATGATTTTATAAGAACATAGCCAAAAAAAAACACACAAAAACTTCATTTTTATATTATGGGGTAAATTTTGAAAAAATTTTTGTATTTTTTTCGATTTTCCTTTATAAAAGATGCCCTTTTTTCCTAAATTTCCTAATTTTATTTAGTCTTTAAAAATTTGGGATCTTTTAAAAAACAATTTCCCTTTAAAAAAAAAATGTAAAAATTTGTTTTAAAAAACATACTAGCTTTTTAAAACCCGGCGTTGCACGGGCGACCCTTAATAAACCCCAATTATATTTTTTTTTTTGTTTAAAATTTTATTTTTTTCCAATTGATCCCCTTTTCCACTGGGCCACTCCATCGGGAATTATAATCTCCTCCCATTCTGATATCAGGGGTCCTTTCCCCTTCTGATATTAGGGGTTGATTGATCCAGGGCCCTTCCAGGTGTTTGAGGGCTTTCCCCCAAACCCCTGATCCCAAAATTTCCATTAAAACTATGGAAAATGGCATTTTTCCTTTTCCCCGATTAGCGCAAAACGAAACTGGGCCCTGTGGGATTTCCCCTTCATACTTCTTAAAACTCGATAGGGCTGGGGGACCAAGTCGGTAAAGAATTTCGTCTTGCCCTGCGGTGGTCCAGGGGGCATGTCCGGGGAAACACCAAAAAAACTACCGACCTATGAACGGCTCGTGCAACCAAAAAATGTCCCCAATAAACCCCCTATAGAGGAAGGGCACTTTAAAAATCCTTAAAATTCCCCAAACCCTGCGTACGATTTCGCCCCTTAAAAGGGTTTCATTGGGTCCCCACTCACGTGTCTGCTCGTTTAAATTGCCCGGGGGTTCTAAATTTCGACTCCCCTTTCCAAAACCCTCGTGTGGGAGCTTTATTTTGGGGACGATAATTCCAAAATAAACCCCAACCCCTACAACTTTGGGTTGGAATGCTACCCTACGTTAAAATTTTTTAAATTCGCCAAAAAACCCCCAATGCCAAAAATTTTTGTCGACCATTACCCATCTTAACATCAGAAAAAAAACAGACATTCTCCCTTGTATGGTTGGAAAAGTTTAAAAAATAAAAATTCCCTTATTTAGCCGAATATATTCCTCCATATTTCATTTTTACCTTTTTGTAAACATCAAAAAATTAATTCGGAATCCATAATTAAAATCTAGTTAAGGAAATCTATCACCATTAAAAAAAATCAAGTTTTTAAAATCAACAAAAAAAAAAAAAAAAAAATACTGTTTCAAAAAACAATCCAGAAAAACCCCGTCCCTTTTTTTTTTTTTTTCTTAATCTTCGTTCGCGCTGAAGCGCCCCGAAATTTCTTAAAATAAATAAAAGATAAATTCTAATCTTACAATGCAAAATTTCCCATGGGAAACGGCTCAGTTTTGCATCCTACACCCGTTTGGGTTCGAATAAAAAGTGCCTATACCCATTTATGGTTCTAAGACTTCTAACTAAAAATCCCCCCCAATTATCAAACCAAATCAGTTCAGCCCTTTAGTTATAAAAATGTAACTAACAAGACTTTCTTTTTATATATATATGATTTTTTAAAGGATAAAAGACTAGTCCCTTTTCATTATTTTTGTACCCAATTTTAAAATTTGGAAAAATATTGATGGTGGTATGTTGGACTTTATAATTATATATTTTATGAAAAACCCATGGATTTTATCATAAATTTGAATGTCCTACCTGCGAAAATATAAAAATTTAGTCCCACCCTATGTGCATATGATAAAACTTATTCTTAAAATGAAAGTAAGTTAATTTTCCAAAACTTAATTCGCAAAGAGGGATATTAATTCAAAACCAAATAACTAGTAAATATTTAAAAATATATTTTGTATTTTTTTTACAGGGGAAAAACTGGAAAAATGTAACCAAAAACATATTTGGAAAGGAAATTTCTATATATTGTTTCACTAAGCATGAATAAAAATTTTTTTATTTATTTTTAGGTTTCTATTATTTCTTTGAAAAAATCGACTTTACATTTTGCTTTTTCTTCCATATTTTCTTTCAGAGGGCGCCCGATAAAGGCCAGTTTAACATGATTGTAGATGCCGGGGGGATAGAGGAGCCTTTAAAATCATACATAGGTGTAAAAACATCCCCCGATAAAGCAACAATACTTGAACTTTTTTGGGAAAGTGATTTTTAATCGTACCGAGCTCGGAAAAGTGGCATATAATCTTTAAAAAACAAAAAGTTCATAAAGAACTAAAATAGCCTATTTCCCCGTTACAAATACTTCTGAATTCTAATCGGGAAAAAAAAAAAGGTTCCTAAAATAAATATATCAAAAGGGCCCTTTTTCTAACTAGATTTATACACATTAGAAAAAAAAAAAATCGAAACACAAGCACCCGGGCTATAATTTAAACTTAAAAAAACCCAAAAATCAATTATTTTCCTTAATATTCTTCGAAAAATTTTAAAATTAAATTTTTTAAATCATCGTGCTCGGGGGGTTTATTTTTTAGTTCGAAGAAAAAAATATTTTTTTAATAAAAAAGTAAATAAAACTACTCCCGAACGGGGAAAAATTAAAAAAACCCCAAAAATATAAATTAAAACTAAGCATACTTCCCTTCCCAAAAGTATGCCTTCCCGGGCTTTTTTGGGGTTAGTAATTAATGAATTTCAAAAAAAAATCAAAATTGTTCTAACTTTTTATGACTTTCTTTCCCCTGATTAAATGAAATTATTTTTTTGGGCTTCAAATTTTGTTTAAATAAATTTTTCTCATCCCCTTGTTGATTTGGCAACAGTGTTTTAAAATGCCCTAAAAAATTAAATTTTCCCAATGCAAATTCAATGGGAAAATTTCCCGCCGCAGATGGGAAATTTTTATGCCCGTCCGGACGAAACGGGACAGAGGGAAAAAAAAGTATAAAAGTTGGGTTCTGGGTAAAAGGTTTTCTAACAAAAAAAGAATTTTTAAGATCCGAGGGATTAGAACCGTTTGGGGGAAAGGGGGGGACAGCAGACAAAAAACGGCATACAGGCGGGACAGACAAGGGGACAGAAAATACAAACAAAACAGAAATACGAACAGACAGACGGGATGGGACAGCCCATACAGATGGGACATAAACCGCTTTTTCATACCTACGGGTATTTAAAGGGATTTCAAATTAAATTTCAATGCTAATTCAAGGGGAAAATTTCCCGCCGACAGATGGGAGATTTATGTCCCCCGGGACGTACAACAGAGGGAAACAAAAAGTTAAAAGGGTTTGGGTATCTGAGGTCATAGCTTTCTAACAAAAAAAAAATTTTTTAAGATCCGTTTGATTAAAACCCGGGTTTTTGGGAAGGGGGGGTACAGACAGCCGGGAAAAACGGACAGACAGGGGGCCCAACGACGGACAGACATACAACCGGACAGACATACGAAAAACCAGACAGATGGACAGACAGACGATGGACATAAAACCGCTTTTTCAAACCTACCGTGTTTTAAAGGGACTAAAAATTGAATTTTCAAGGGCAAATTTAAAGGGGAAAATTTCCCGCCGACAGATATTTGGATTTATTTTCCGTCCGGCTACGACAGACGGACAAAAATTTATGAAATTGGGTATCTGAGGTCATAGCTTTCAAACTGATACATAGCTTTCTAACTTTTCCCTAACATCCAGGGTTTTTAAAAACCCGATTTTGGAAGGGGGGAAAGGAGGGGGCGGGGAGGGGGAAAAATTGGGAACCGCAGGTAAAATCCTACTTTTTCCCTTTTTTTATTCTTTCGAAAAAAAAAAAAAAAAGTAGGCTAAAAATCGGGAGAGTAACAAATTTTTAACTTGCCCAATTGTTTTCCCCTTAAAATAAAATTTTAAAGTTTCCTCTAACTTTTTATTAAAAATTTTAATTTTAAATAAATTTTAAAGTTTTGGCTTTTCAATAGTTTTAGATCCTCAATCTGTTTGCTTTCTTTTGTCCGGGCATTTTTAAAACAGCCCTTGAGGGCTGGGGGGAAGTCTGGAATTAATTTTGGGATGCATGTTATATGGGAACTGGGGGGGGGGGGAATTTTTTGTGCTAAAAATTGTTTCTTACAATGGGGAGGTGTTTAACTTTTTCTATAGTTTCTGCTGAATACTTCTCCCGAAATGTCATTCTTTTTTCAGCTTCAGGTAAGGGGGTTTCAACTGTTTTTTGACCTTTAAATTGTATCCTGGGTTTGGTTTTTTTTTTTGTTTTAAAAACCGGCAATTTTATCAGGGCCCAGGGGAAAAGGGCTCTTAAAAACTCCAATGGGACCCCCGTTTAAAAACCCGGCCATTTTCCCTTTTTTTTTTTTTAAAAATTACAGCTGATATCAGAATGGGGAAAAATTATAATATCCTGTTTGGGTACTTTTTGTGGGAGAGTTAGTTAAATTCACTTTAAAAAAAAAATTTACATAAAAGGAAAAAATAAATGTTAAAAAGGTAAAAAACCCCTTTTGCATCAGGGGTTTTGAAAAACCTAAAAAAATTTGCTTTTAAAATATTAAAAGGAAATACTGTATAAAACTATAACTTTTTATTCATGCTAAGGGGAAATTTTTAAAAAAAAAATTCCCTTTCACTTCCCCGCCTGAAAAACTTTCACTTTTTTCTTAAATTTAAATTTTAAATGTTGGGCCCCGGTTTTATGAAAAGGAAGGGTTTTACTTTTATGAAACAAAAACTATTTCATTTCCCATTCCTTTTTTTTTTTTAAAAATTTCCCCTTTTATTTTAAAGTTCATCCCGCATTATTTTAGTTTCATTCATTTTTTTTTAAAAAATAAATTCATTTTTTTAAAACATCAGTTTTAAATTTTTTAATCTTTAAAAATGTTTATTTTAACATCAGTTAATTTTTTTTATAAATTAATGTTTTTATTTTAAACATCAGTTAATTATTTTTATCATTAATTATTATTTTAACATCAGTTAATTATTTTATCATTAATGTATTTTTTTTAACATATTTAAATTTTATTTTATCATTATGTATTTTTTTTAAAATAAATTCATTTTTTTTTTTGGGTTTGGGCAACAAGGGGGTTCGGTTTTCGTTGAAAAGAAATCATTTCCCCAGTGCTTTCTGACGGTTGGGTCTTTACATAGGGAAAAGTGTGTGCCACATAATCGTTTTAAAAGTATTATTTCGGGTTTTATTTTTTAAAAATATTTTTTTTTCCACAGAAAATTGATTTGGGAAAATTTGGTTTAAATTTGATTTAAATCGTCGCAATAGAGCAAATACCAGGGGGCTTTTGGGCGCCCGGGACGTCGTAATTTAGAGAAACCACCAAAGGTTACGACCGACTTTTATTTAGGTTTGCCAAACCCAACTTTTAGGGGCGCCCAATCGTACACTCCCGGGTTGGGAAATTTTTGGGAGCATTTTTAAAACGTACACTGTCCAACATGGTGAAAATTGTTAAATCGGGCATTTTTTGGCTGCGGGGGTTTTTTTTAAAAGGTGAGCATTTTTTTGGGCGATGTCCCGGATCCGAACCTGGGACTTTCATTTATCCCAAGGTAAACGCCTTAAAACGATTTGCTGGGGCCTACCCCCCCATAATTGAGTTTGATTTTTTTTTTAAAAATTGAGTTGAAAAAAAGGGAAAACTCGTTACTTAAATTATTGTATATTTCTTTCTCTATCTGTAAAACCGCAAGATCTAAAATGATCCAATGTCCTGACACCAAGTACGATGTCGCTAAAAGGGTTTTACATTTGGGTGCCCGCTCAGTTGTTTTTTGGCCCCGCCCCTTTAAAAAACGTTTACCGACGCCAGTAAACCCATATGTAAACCTAAACTTGGTGTTTTTTTTAAACATTTTCCCTTGAAAATGCAAAAGGGTTTCCCAATTTTGGGGGCACGGGCTTTGGGCAAAAAAATTCCGACCTAAAAACCCCGGTCGGGTGAAAGGGGGGCCAAAAATTACAACAATACTTCCTTCGCTTAGAGGGATTGCACGTGAAATATGATCCATAAACGATGGGGTTTCCCCCTAAAATTTGCGTTGGGTTGCCTACTCGGGGTTCCCCAGGTAAACGAAAGCTGAAAGGGGCACGGGGGGCCCTTTGGGCCCCACTAAGGGGCTGTTGCGCCGAGGATTTTTATCCTACTCAGGTGTCGGCTCGTCACTTGACTGTGGTTTAAAAAAAACCTTAAAAAAAAAAATGCGACTGGGAAAAAAAACCCAAACAAATCAACCAACCTTCCCTATTTTTTTAAAAAAAAAAAAATTTTTTTTGGGCCCAAAAAAACCCCCCCCAATGCTGCATTTTTTTTTGGGGGTGAAAACTGTAAGAGGAAAAAATTAAAAAAAAAAAAGGGGGGTTTTTTTTAAAAAAAAACCCAAAAAATTTTTTTAAAAAATTTTTTTAAAAAAAAAAAAACCTTTTTTAAATTTTTTTTAAAATTTTTTTTTTTCCCCCCCTTTTTTTTTTAACCCAACTTTTTTCCCAAAAAAGGGGGGCCCCTTTTTAAAAAAAAACCCCCCAAAAAAATTCCCCCAAAAATTTTTAAAAAGGGGGAAAAAAAATAATTGGTTTTAAAAAAACCCCCTTTTTTTCCCCCAAAAAAAAACCCCCCGGGGGGGGGGGGGGGGGCCCCGGGGGGGTTTTTTGGGGGGGGGAAAAAAAAAATTTTTTTTCCCCCCCCTTTCCCCAAAATTTTTTAAAAATTTTTTGGGGCTTTTTAAATTTTAATTTTAAAAAAAATGGTTTTTAATTTTTAAAAAAAAACCCCCTTTTTTTGGCGGAAAAAATTTTTTTTAAGGGGGTTTTTAAAAAAAAAAAAAAATTTTTTTGGGGGAAAAAAAAAAATTTTTAGGGTTTTAAAAATGGAAATTTCTTTAAATTTGGGGTTTTTTGGGGGGGGGGGGTTTTTTTTTCCCCAAAAAAAAAAAAACCCTTTTTTTGGTTTTTGGGTTTTTTAAAAAATTTTTTAAGTTTTCCAAAAAGGGGTTTTTTTTTTTAAAAATTTTTTTTTTTTTTTTTCAAGGGGGGGGGGGCCCCCAAACCTTTTTGGGGGGGGCCCCCCAAAAAAAGATGGGGGGGAAAAAACCCCCCCCCCAAAATTTTTTTCCCCAAAAAAAAGGCCCCCTTTTTTTCCCCCCCCTTTTTTTTAAAAAAAAATTTTTTTTTTTTTAAAATTTTTTTTTTTTTTGGGGGGCCCCCCCCCAAAAAAAAATTTTTTTTTTGGAAAAAATTTTTTTTTTTTTTCTTTTTGGCCCCCTTTTTTTTTTTTAAAAAAAAAAACCCCCAAAAAATTTTTAAAAAAAAAAAAAATTTTTTTTTTTTTTTGGGGGAAAAAAAAGGGGGGGCCCCCCCTTTTTTTTTTTTTAAAATTTTTTGTTTTTTATTTTTTAAAAAAAGGGTTTAAAAAAAAAAAAAATTCCAAAACCCTTTTTTAAATTTTTTTTTTTTAAAAAAAAAACCCAAATTTTGGGGTTGGGGGGGGCCCCCCCGGGTTTTAAAAAAAAGGGGGTTAAAAAACCCCCTTTTTTTTTTTTTAAAAACCCCCCCGGGCCCCCTTTTAAAAAAAAAAAAGGGGGGAAAATTTTTAAAAAAAAAATTTAAAACCCCCCCCCCCCCCTTTTTTTTTTCCCCCCAAAATTTTTTAAAATTTTTTTTAAAAAAAATTTTAAAAAAAAACCCCCGGGGGGGGTTTTTTTTTAAAAATTTTTTAAAAAAATTTTTGGAAAAAAAAATTTTTTTTAAAATTTAAAAAATTTAAACCCCAAGGCCCAATTTCCCTTTTTTTGGGGGGGGGGGGGGAATTTTTTTTTGGGGTTTTTTTAAAAAAAAAAACCCCCCCCAAAAAAAAAAAAAAAAATTTTTTTTTAAAAAAATTTTTTAAAAAAAAACAATAAAAATTTTGAAAAAAATTTTTTTTTTAATTTTAAAAAATTTTTTTTAAAAAAAACCCCAAAAATTTTTTAAAAATTTTTTTAAAAAAAAAAACCCCGGAAAAAATTTTTTTAAAAAAAGGGTTTTTAAAAAAAAAAATTGGGAAAAAAAAACCCCCGTAAAAAAAAAAATTTGGGAAAAATTTTTTGGAAAAAAAATTTTTTTTTAAAAAATTTCCAAAATCCCTTTTTTAAAATTTTTTTTTAAAAAAAAAAAAAGGGGGAAAAAATTTTTTTTTTTTGGGGGGGGGGGAAAAAAATTTTATGGGAAAATTTTTTTTTTTTTTTTAAAAATTTTGGGGGTTTTCCCCGGGTTTTTTTTTTCCCCCCGGGGGGAAAAAATTTAAAAATTTTTTAAAAAAAAATTTTTTTTTAAAAAAAAAAAAATTTTAAAATTTTTTTTGGGGGGAAAAATTTTAAAAAAAATTTTTTGGGGTTTTCCTTTAAAAAATTTTTAAAAAAACTTTTGGGGTTTTTAAATTTTTTTTAAAAAAAAAAAAAAAAAAATTTTTTGGGGGAAAAAATTTTCGGTTTTTTTTTTTGTTTTTGGGGTTTTTTCCCCTTTTTTTTAAAAAAAAAAAAAACCCTTTTTTAAAAATTTTTTTTAAAAAAATTTTTTTTTTTTAAAAAAAGGGGGGGGAAAAAAATTTTTAAATTTTTTTTGGAAAAATTTTTTTTTTCAAAATTTTTTTTTTTTTAAAAAAAAGGGGGGGAAAAAAAAATTTTCCCCCCTTTTTTTGGGGGGGCCCCCCTTTTTTTTTTTTCCATAAATCTACTACTGTCGGCAAATTTCCCATTGAATTAGCATTGAAATTCAATTTTGAGTCATTTAAATCACGTAGGTATTGAAATGCGGTTGATGTCCCCATCTGTTGTCTGTCTTGTCTGTTGTTCGTATGTCTGTCCGTCTGTCTGTCCGCCTGTCTGTCCGTTTGTCTGTCTGCCCCTGTCCCCCCCTTCCCAAAATCGGTTCTAATCATCGGATCTTAAAATCTTTTTTTGTTAGAAAGCTATGACCTCAGATACCCAACTTTCATACTTTTGTCCGTCTGTCTGTACGTCCGGACGGACATAAATCTACTATCTGTCGGCGAATTTCCCATTGAATTAGCATTGAAATTCAATTTTGAGTCATTTAAATCACTGTAGGTATTGAAAGCGGTTGATGTCCACTGTTGTCTGTCCATCGCTGTCTGTTCGTATGTCTGTTGTTGTATGTCTGTCCGTCTGTCTGTCCGCCTGTCTGTCCGTTTTCTGTCTGTCTGTACCCCCCTTCCAAAATCGGTTCTAATCATCGGATCTTAAAATTCTTTTTTTGTTAAAAAAGCTATGACCTCAGATACCCAACTTTCATACTTTTTGTCCGTCTGTCTTTTACGAATAATTTCATGAATCAGTTTGGAATGACGTCATAAAATGTAGAACAATTTGATTCTTTGATTATTCATTATTATCTACCAAGAAAGCGGCAAGGCATACTTTTGCATGCAATTATGCTTAGTTTTAATTTATATTTCTTGTTTTTTTAATGCAGTTCGGAGTAGTTTCATTACTTTTGTTATTAATAAATATTTATTCTTCGAACTACAAATAAATCACGAGCAGATGATAAATATATTTAATTAATTTGCGAACGAATATTAAGGAAAATAGTTGATTTTGGCTTTTAGAAGTTTAAATTATAGCTGGGTGCTGTGTTTCGATTTTTTTTTTTCTAATGTGTATAAATCTAGTGTAGAAACGGCTGTTGATGATATTTATTTTAGGAACCTAGTTTTTTTCCCGATTAGAACTTCAGTAAGTATTTAAGTAACAGGAAAGTAGGCTATTTTAGTTCTTTATGAACTTCTTGTTTTTTAAAGATTATATGCCACTTTTCCGAGCTCGGTACGATAATATACTTACTTTCCCAAGAGTTCAAGTATTGTTGCTTTATCGGGCATGTTTTTACTACCTATGTATGATTTTAAAGGCTCCTCTATCCCTGAGCATCTACAATCATGTTAAGCTGGCCTTTATCGGTCGCATCTGAAAGAAATATGGAAGAAAAGCAAAAATGTAAATGTCGATTTCTTCAAAGAAATAATGAGCACCTAAACAATAAATAAAAAAATATTTTATTCATGCTTACGTGAAACAATATCATAGAAACTAACTTCCTTTCCAATATGTTTTGGTTACAGTTTTCCAGTCTTTCCCCTGTAAAATAAATACAAAATATAGTTTAAATACTTTACTAGATATTTGTGTATTGTAATTAATATACCTCTATTGCGAATTAAGATTTGGAAAATTAACTTACTTTCAGTTTAAGAATAATGTTTCCTATCATATGCACATAGGGCTGGTGACTGAAATCTTTATAGTTTCGCAGGTATGGACATTCAAATTTATGATCAATCCATGCCGTTTTCTATAAATATATGAATGTATAAAGTCACAACATACCACCATCAATACTTTTCCAAATGTTAAATTAGAGTACAAAAATAACTGGTAAAGACTAGTCTTTTACTCCTTTCAAATCATATATAGTATAAAAGAAAGTCGTGTTAGTTACACTATTTATAACTCAAGGGCTGAACTGATTTGGCTGATAATTGGTGGGAGTTAGCTTAGAAGTCTTTAGAACCATGAATAGGCTATAGGCTACTTTTTATTCGAACCCAAACGGTGTAGGAGTGCAAAACGTGAGCCGATTTCCCCATAGGAATAGCATTGTAAGATTAGAATTTATACTTTTATTTCACTTTAAGAAATTTCAGCGCGTTCAGCGCGAACGAAGATTAAGAAAAGAAAAAAAAAGAGGACGTGGATTTTTCTGGATTGTTATTTGAATATCAGTATTTTTTTTTTTTTTTTTTTTGTTGATTTTAAATCTTGATTTTTTTAATGGTGGATCAGATTTCCTTAACTAGATTTTAATTATGATTCCGAATTTAATTTAATTGATGTTTACAAATGGTAAGAAATGAAAATATGGAGGAATATATTCGGCATAAATAAGGAATTTGTACTTATTAAACTTTTCCAACCATACAAGAGGATGAATGTCTGTTTTGTTTTCTGATGTTAAGATGGCGTAATGGTCGACTAAATTTTGGCATTGGCGCTTTGGCGAAGTTGAAAAATTTAACGTAGGGTAGCTATTCCAATCCAGTTGTATGGGTTAGGGTTAGTTTGAATTATCGTCGCAATAAAGCTACACACGAGGGCTATTGGAAACGGGAGTCGTAATTTAGAACCACAGTCAAGTTACGAGCAGACACGTGAGTAGGTACCCAATGCAACTTTTAAGGGCGACATCGTACGCAGGGTTGGGAATTTGAAGGATATTTAAAGTGCCCTTCCTCTATACGGGGTATTCGGAATTTTTTGGCTGCACGAGCCGTTCATAGGTCGGTATTATTTTGGTGATGCCCGGACATGAACCTGGGACCTACCGCATGCAAGACGAAAGTCTTTACCGACTTGGTCCCCCAGCCCTATCGAGTTTTAAGAAGTATGAAGTGGAATGCACATGGCAGTTTCGTTTTGCGCTAATCGTGAAATAGAAACATGCCATTATATCATAGCTGTACTGGCAATTTGATCAGGGGCCTATGGGAAAGCCCTCAACACCTGGAAGGCCTGGATACAATCAACCCCTCATATCAGAATGGGAAGACCCTGATATCAGAATGGGAGGAGATTATAATATCCAGATGGAGTGGACCAGTGGAGAAGGGATCAATTGGTATAAATAAAAGTTTACATAAAAAAATACTAATTAGGGTTATTAAGGGTACGCCCGTGCAACGCCGGGTTTATAAAGCTAGTATGATTTTTAAAACGAATTTACAGTTTTTTTGAAGAATTGTTTTTTAAAGAGATACAAGTTTTAAAGACTAAATAAAATTAGGAAATTTAGGAAATAAGCATCTTTTATAAAGGAAAATCGAAAAAAATACAAAATTTTCAAATTTTATCTAAAATAATAAAAATAAAGTTTTGTGTTTTTGGGTTTGTGGCTATGTCTCTTATAAAATCAAAAACTAGACTTTTTCTTTGACTTTTTAATTTTTGGAACAAAATGTGTAGTTCAAAATTTAAATTACAGATTTTAAATTTTCAGAGCTCAAAATTTTTTTTTTTTGAAAAATTCGAATATTCTAAAAAAAAAATAAAACCATTTTTCGCTAAAATCCGTTTAAAATTTTTTTTTTTCCTATGCCTTTTGCTGAAAAAAAATTAAATAAAATTTTTTAAACGAAAAAAATTTTAAATTGGAAACTTTGGGCCTCCTACATAAAGGCCGCGAAAATACCCCGAAAAAATAACATAGATTCACAGCTTCCTCAAAAAGTACTCTGGTCGGGGGCCACCCTTTTGGGTATGGGGGTCGCATTTTTTAGTAGGAATGTATTCGCGGGAATGACGGATCCAGTGGCAAATTTAGAATACCGTTGGGCCCCGATAACATAATAAAAAAATGATTTTATTTTTTTTTATTTTGTTTCTGCTTCCAACAATTTTAAATTTCCCAAAGAGAAATTCATATAAAAACCATTTTCAATTTTAAAAATCTTTTTTTCAACTTTGTTTCCTTTTTTTGTAAAAACGGGTTTCAAAATACTACTCCCAAAAAATCAAAATTTTTTAGAAATTTTTAAGTTTAAAAAAGCAAAAAATAGAAAGCCATTTTTTTAAAAAACAAAATCAGGGTTGAGTTTTTTGGTTTTTTTTTTTAATTTTTAAAAAAAACGCTATGAACTATTCTTTTAAAAACCCCCGTAAAATTTTTTCTACGGGAGATTAAAACACAAAATGAATTTTTTTTAAAGAAAATGAAAAACCTTTTTTCAAAAAACCTTTCCCCAATTTTTTAAAAAAAAAAATTAGTTTTGGGCTTCTTAAAAAAAAATTAACAAATACATAACACTTTTTTAAAAAATGCTTTTTTGCCTTTTTTAAAAATAACAGCCCCTTTAAATTAAATTTAAAAATATAATTTGGGAACAACCAAAATTTTTAAAATGAGTTTAGATCATTTAAATCTCAACTTTAAAAATGCTTTTAAAAGGGTATTAAAATTTAGGGGGGTTTTTAAGATATTGAAAAGGTTTTTTTTTCAAACTTATTTCAAAAACACATATATTGAAAAACAGAAGCCCCAACAAAAATTTAATAAAATCTAGATAAACAAAAGAAAATTTTGTTTAAACTATATATTTGAGGGAAAAAAAAAAAATAAAAATTTTAATGCATTACAAAAAGTTTTCAAGAATAAAAATTTTAAAAAATTTTTTCACCAAAAAAGAAAAAATTTTTTAAAAACCTCCTTACCTTCCTTTCGTGGGAATTCCCTATAAAGAAACCCCCGTTTTCTTTTTTTTGACTTATAGGAGGGTTAAATGCAAAAAAAAAACCCCTTATGTTTGGGCATTTCCAAAATTTTTACAAAAAAATATATAAATTTCGAACTTTTGAAACCCAAAAATTTTTCTTTCACAATTACTTTAACTGGGGGAAACAAAACCAACACATGTCACCTACACATTGTTTTTTTGGGGCCCTTGGGGCCATCTATTGATAGCTTCCCACGACTTCCCAAATTTTTATCCCGGGTTTTTACGGCATTATATGTAGGGGGCCCATGTTTTGGAAAAAGGGTTTTTTTTTTTCTTTTTTGCCATTTCCTTCAGAAAATAAATTCATTAAATTTTAGCGAACTTTTTTTTTGTATTATTATTTTGTTTCAGGATTATTTTTACGAGAGTAATTATTACATTTTCTCTCGCAAAGCTCAAATAACGTCTCGCGCAGGTTTTTATTTTAAAAAATCATTTGTCTTTTTTGCCTTTCGAAAAATTTTGTTTTTTTTTTTTGTGAATTTTTAATAAAATTTGGGTTTATCTTTTTTCTCCATTTAGGTTTTTAAAATGGGTTCAAATAAATTTGCTATAAATTTTGGGGCTCCAACTCGTGGCCCGACTACGATATTTTTAAAAAAGTTATTGGGTAACTTGTAGAAAAAAAGTTGCAGTCTTATTTTCAACGTATTTAAAAGATCAAATTGGCGACTTTTTCAACGGTTTGGTTATGGAAGGTCGGGCCCAAAGGGAAAAAAAAAGTAAAAACCTTTTTTCCTGTCTTTCTAATTTTTGAAAACAGGAAATAAAGGAAAAATTTAATTATCCAATTTCCCAAAAAGGTTTGGGAACATTTTTGGTCCCAAAAAAATCCAAGATGATAGGAATTTTTTTTTAAAAATTTTTATGTTTTATCCTACCTTTAGACCCGAAGGGTTTTTATTTTTTTTTATCCTTTTAACCTTTTAAAGAGGGTTTTAGTGAAATTTTTTACTAAAAAATTTTTTCATATTTTAAACGGGGAAAAAATTTTTTGAATTTTTAAAATAAAAGGTGACAACCTCTTAAAATTTTGTTAACAAATATCAATAATATTATTGACTTAATTTTGTACCTTAAAAATTTACTTTGATACCATTCATTCTTGCAAAAGAAAAAAAGTCTGTTTTGAAAAGGTTCTGATGACTTAAATATAGAGTTTTTTAAATAAAAAGTCATGAAAAAAAAACAACTTTCAGCAAAGTGAAGTTTAAAAGAAAATTTGAATATGTGAAAACACTTCTGAAAAATCCGTAGAAAGAATTGCTAAAAAAAAAGAAGAAAAATTGAAAAAGAACGTTGAAAATTGCAAAAGAAAAAGAAGAAAGCTTGAAAAAGAACGATTGAAGCTTGAACAAAAACGTTTAAGCTTGAAAAAAACCCGATTGAATCTTGAAAAAGAACATCATTCGAACAAAAAAACTGAGATTGCAATCTCTTTGGAAAATCCAATTCTTCAGGGTTCTGTTTTGTCAACCACCGGGTTTTTAAAAATTTTGATCAAAAAGTTAATTCCTAGCTTCGATCAAAAAGTGATGACATCAGCCTGTTCCTGAACCGTTCAAAAGACATTAACTTTTTAAAGATACCGTCAAAAAGGGGGTTGTGTACTTGGTGGGTCTTCCCCCAAAAACTCGCTAAACTTATTGCTCAAGAAAGTGAAGAAAATTTCGGGAAAATACACTATGTGAAGCGAATTTTTTTAAAGCTTTTTAAGTAGTGCCGAAAATTTTCGCCGTTTTTTACGCAACTCGCAAAAGCCTGACCTACGTGGCGTGATTTCTACTTTGATTTGCAGAATTTTTTTGACGGAGGGTATGGGGGATTTGGGAATAACAATTTAAAACCTCTGTGTGACTTGGATCATGATAAAATTAACGTCGCGTTCCACCCGATGTCAGAGACCTTTTCCCTGGACAATTGGCGGTTTGGGTAAATCCTTTGAACTTGCGAAAAAGTTGGACTCTTACACAATTTAGAAGCGAAAGGGGAAAAAGGGCTACTTCTCAAGACCCTAAAAAGGAATAAATTTTCCCGAAGTTCGTAAAGGGTAACAGTTTAACCCAAAAATTCTAACCGGGGTCCACAGAAAATAAAAACGTTTCCCCAAACCCCTAAAAATGAAACTGGAAATGGGGAAAGGCCAACGTCGCTGTTATGGCTGTGGTAAAATAGGCGTGTTTAAAAACTAAATGTCCCACCTTTCACCGGGAAAATAGAATTTTGCTGTCAACTTCTTGACTATGCACACCTACACAAAAAAAACTCACCTGGGGTTTTTGATTGACACCAACATATCGGGAAAAATGCTCGAGCTGTGCGACACGGGCGCTTCCGATCGGTCGCGGGAGGTTTTTATTTTCCTGTCGTTGCAAAATGGTGTGAAATTCCAACCCCAAAAATTGCAATGCATTGAAAATGGATGAAAATCCCCCAAAGAAGCGTCACCGCCACGTAAACATTAGGATTGAAGATAAATCCTCCCTTTGGGATATTCTGGCTCTCCCAAAAGTGAAAAGGAAATCGAACTCACTTGGCGGACTTTCTGAAAAACTGGAGTACCAAAAATGAAGAAGAAAGGACTTTGTGAGAACCCAAGGGAAAATTAAAATATGGAATTCCAGGATACCTTCAAATTTAGGGGGGCCCTACACCCTATATGGGCTCGTATTGACACCCGGAAAGCACCCCCGGGGGCCACACACCGTATCGCATTCCCGCGCGCCAGGGGTGCTCAAGAAGGAATTGGACTCTCTACTTGCCCTGGAAATTTAAAGAGTGGACTCACCTTTTTGCGGCACCAGTTTGCTAATTCCCCAAACCCAAAGGAGAAATTTCCCATTATGCGAACTACAGAAAATTAAAACATCACTAACTGATCCTTATCCATTACCGAGGGTGGATGACCTGCTGCAGAAGCCTCAAGACTAACTTTATGTCCACAATTGATTAAAAGCAGGTTACCCCCAGGGCGTTATCCACCACAAGGGTAAAATGCTTTTGTTTGGTCTTTGGAGTTTACGCTTTCCCGAATGCCTTTTGGATTGAAAAACCCCTCCGCAACTTTAAGATTGATAGACTTTTCAAATGGGCTAAAGGTCAAAACCAGCTTATTTAGATGACTAATTATCATGTCCCCAAATTTTGAACAACTCCGACATTTGCCCCAAATATTCAAAAAACTTCAACAATTCAAGTTACAAGAATCGTGAAAATGCACTTCGTTTGTCAAAGGTCAAAAACCTTGACTTCTCACAAATTCCGGGTTGAAATTGATCTGCCAAAGGTTCAGCCCTTTGGGTATTCCTCCTCCGAAAAATGTAAAGCGGGTTTAAAACATTTCTACAGACATCAGTGGGACAGACGTTTTTATAGCTAACTTTGCAGGGAAACTCAAAACCCCTGAGCAATCTTACAAAAAAACGAAATCCTGACTTGGGTTCGGAAGAGCAAACGCTTTGATCCCTTGAAAAAAGCCTAAAATTTTACACCTCCTCAAACAACTAACAGAGCCACCCTTCCTTTTGAGAAATGATGCATCAGCCTACGCTTTGGACTGTCCTTAGTCAAGGTCAAAGGTTTTGGAAGAAACCCGATGATTGCCTCGCCTTCTTAATCCCCTGAGAGAAAAACTCACCACTGAAAAAGCGCTAGCCGTCGTCCCGGGGGGGCAAATAAAGGGGGAAAGGAAGTTTTTAAGGGGAGGGGCCCTAAAAAAATTCGAAAGGGAAAAAAAAAAATTTGAAGGGACAAAAATAGGGGAGGGGAAACCTTTTGGGGAAAAAACCCTTAAAAAGTTCAAAACCCAAAAACGAGAAATTTTCCCTTTAAATTTGGGCGAATCGCGGTTACCTCATGACCCAAGGGGTACTCTACAGATACTCACCCGACCCCGACTCGAAAGGCGCAGTTTGGGAGTACCCAAAAGAATTTGGGGCAACTTCTAAAAAAACATCATGATGCCCCAACTGCTGGTCACTATGGTGAGGAGGGACATTTCAAAGAATCTCCAAAAAATACTACTGGACAGGAAAGAATCCTTTTCTCCAAATAGTCAAGAATCCCTGATTGCGTAGATATAAGCCGAAAATCAAAACCGGCGACTTTTAAGAAAACCAGTGTATTCCCCGTTTTGAGCTTTGGGAATTGATTTTTTTGGCCCAACCCAAACACCAGATTGGGAAAAAAAAAAGGGTATTTCGTGGGATACATCAACCCAAATGGGGAGAACTCTTCGCATTACAAGAGGCCCCCCCGAGAGTTGCTATAACCCTTTCTAGAAGAGGTAATTTTAAGATATGGACTACCGAGATCTCATTTCTACATGGCTTCTAGTTCGTCAGTGCAGTGATGCAGCAAAACGTAATCTACTAGACTTTCCCAAATTTTTACCCATTTATTGCCTCAAACTAACCCAGTTTTGGGGGAAAATAAGGGTCTAAAAAACCCCGATTGCAATCTTGTTTGGGAAAAGGGCCCTTTATAAGTCTGGGCCGAAAAACTGCCAAAGATTCGTTTTCCTGAAAACTGCCCCTTGCTCCTCAACTGGTATCTGCTGCCCTTCCTACAATTTGGGAAAAGAATGCCACCCAGATGCTGAATCATGACTTACCAGTGTAAATTCCCCCACAACTTTCGAGCGGAAATCACACCATACTTTGTAAGTTTGCAATTTATCGGGAGATAAGAGCCGAGTGGGAAGAAAAAAAAATCAGCGAAAAGGGGTATGCAGACAAAAAGCGCAGAAAAGCTCAGTCCACCTGGCGATAAAATCTGGGTCACCCTCACCCTATAAAAGGGAAAGCTAAAAAGAAAACTGCCAAGTTCTGCCACACGTGACGGGCCGGGGGGGGGTATAGTGAAAAAATCAACGCTCGCTAACCAGTATGAAAATGGCAAATCCAAAAAATCCGGACGTGCCTTGGGAGTGTACCACCTTCCGCTCTACCCCTTGCCTTGAGTCTCCCGACAACGGGAGCCCGTAAACCCTCTCGCAAGAGAGGGCGTCCCAAGAAGAACTGAACAAGACACTCTTGCTGATCCTTGCCGGGGCGTCAGCGAAACCAAGGGGAGTCTGTACGAATTATTTTTTATTATTATTTTTTTGCAGGATTATTTCACGAGAGTAAATTTTTACATTTTCTCTCGCAACGACTCAACTAACTCTCGCGCAGTTTTTTTTTAAAAATCGTTTTTTCTTTTTTTCCCTTTTAAAAATTTTTTTTTTTGGGGGTTTTAA
>JAFNEN010001697.1:0-42079 GCA_019343175.1 Oedothorax gibbosus | reverse complement strand
AAAACTTTAAAACAAAAGAAAAAATTTTTTTTTTGGCGGCATCCGATAGTGATTTAAAAACAATTGGGAAAACTTTAAAATTGGATTATAAAATACTTTTTGGGAAAGAAAAACAAAAATTGAATTTTTGAACAGCACAGGGGTGGCTAAAAAACTTTTCCACTTTTCCCTTTTTAATTTTTGCTCAAGTATTAAAAAAAAATGTCATTATCAATTTTTTTAAGTTTTTATCAAAAATTTTTTCCAAATCGACGGGGCTGCGAATTATGATTAATAGTGTTAACGTAACTTTTTTTAATGTCCGAACCAATTTATAAAACTTTTTGGGACAGAAAAAAGGGTTTCCCTTTTACTTTTTTTTAAAAAAAATTAACAAAAATTTCCCCAATAAAAGGGTTAGAAAAATGACATACACGCATACTCCTTTTAAAATTTTTGTTTTACATTTCTGCAATTTCATTCGGCATGTTTTTTTTTTTAACTTTTAAATTTTTTTAAAACATCTTGCCTTTCCAATTTCTTGATTGTCATTTTTAAAAAAAAAAATGAAATAGAAATTTGGAAGGGGGAAATTTTTAAAAAAAATTTAAATTTAAAAAAAAATATTTATTCCAAATTTTTCTTTAAAAAGCAAGTTGGTATTGATATAGAAGCTATTACCCCGTCTGTTCTCTTTAACTCTCTTTCAAACCCCTTTAGATTGTAAAAAAAAAATTTCTTTTAAGGGGTATGATATCAGAAACCCCCTAATACTTTTTTTTTACCTGTCATAAAAAATTCTTTGATCTTTTAAAGTAGGGGAAGAGACATTTAATTTTTTGAATTGTATCATAAAGTAACCTTAAATTGGACATTCCAAGTTTTTCCCATCTTTGTTTGAGTCAAAGTGTCATCGATCGTATTTTATCCAACCAAAAACCCTCAAGACTTTTTTTCCGAAGTTTATTTGTCTGAGCCTTTCAATATTTTAAACGGTCAGTGGCTGGGGTTTCCTGTCCGTTTAAACCCCCAAGTTTTGGGTTGGGCCCCCGGCTGAGTGTCAGTTTTTAATGGGAAAATCGTGGGCACGCATGTCATTATTGGCTGTAAAAATCCATGATTTCCCCCTTTGGCTTGGGTTTCGGGGATATTTTAAAAATTACAGAGAGCTACATTTTTTTTAATCTGAGCGCAAAAAAGGTGTACTATTTTGTGTTTGAAGAACTGCTTTTAGGACGAGACATTTTTTTTTTGGACAAACCAAAACGTCAAACCAAAAAAGGTAAATTCTGTAAAAAAGCACAAACGATGTTTTAAAAGCACAATCTTAGCAAGTTCTGCCCAAAAACGGGCGAAAAGGCAACTACGAATTTTTTCATTCTTCAATTTTCTACAGTTTCAATTTTTAAAGTCATATTACGAAAATATTGTTTTTTTTAGAAAGTCACTTTTACGACTCCTCCTTTCCCGGGGAAAAAAATTTTCTCGGGGGGAAAGTTTTCTGCACAGTCACCGTTCAAAATCTTAAGTAAATTTTTCCCCGGTCAATGTCCCCCCGCCCCTATTAACTAAACCCCTCTAGTGCCGTACTAAGTAGAAAAAAGTTATATTATTAAAATTCTACAATACATTATATATTTAAAAACAAAAAAAAGATATAGAATATTTTTTACAAAATGGGGTTTATGAAATACGAATAAAAGGGGGCTGTCAGCTTTTGGGGAAATTTCCCTTTTTCTGACTTAGAACCCAAAAGCATTTAAGAAAAACCACTCCAAAAAATTTTGACGGTTCAAAAAGTTTTTGATTTTGGGGTATGGGGGAAACCCCGGGGGTATATTTTTCTTAGAATTTTGGGGCAAGCATATCAAATTATGTTTTCTGCTGGGTTAAGGCCCCCCCCCCCGGTTTTGAGCAGGTTTATGGGTTTTACACATCCCCTTTTTTTTCTGGGGGAATTTTTACAACCTTTTTTTTCTTTTTGGGGACTTTTGTTTTTATTAACAGTTCCAGGTCCCACGCCCGTTTGATTTGGAAAAAATTTTTGGTTTAGAAGAACGCCCCCCGCTCGATGGTTAGAAGTTTTCCCCCAAAACCCCCCTTTTTCACCCAAGGAAAAACTGTCTTTTTTTTGGCACCCCGAATTTTTGGTTTCTTTTGGTTTTTTTTCCTGAAGTATGAATCCTGATTTTTCAGTACATTTTAAAAATTTAGGCTTGAGTTATTTTTTAGCCTCTTGAGAGTATGATTTCCCCGTTTTTAAAATTTTTTGGGTTTTTCCTTAAAATAAGTTCTTTTTGGAAAATAAATCATAATTCCGAGCTCCAAAATGTAGGGAATCCCCCAAGGGGAAAAAATTTTCCTTTCCTCCGTTGTTTTAAAAACCTTTTTCCTGAAAAAGGCACTTTTTCCGGCCCCATTTTTGGGGCATTTTTTGCGGTTTTTGAGTTTTAATTTTTTTGGGGGGAAATTTTTTTGAGCTCTTTTTTTGAACTGTTTCACCTGGTGAATTTGGGGGCCAAAAAACTCATTTGCTTGACTTCTTTAAAAAATTGGCTTTTTTTTTTTTTTTCCCCAAAACCCGATATTTTCCTTTGTCTAAGGGGGTTTTTTAAAAACAGGGGGTTTTAGTAACAAAGGGGCCTAAATCACATCTTAGTTCTACCTCGGCTAAAGGCAAGCATTTTTATCCCCTTCAAAAGGACTTTTGATCCACACATTCTCGTTTTAACTTTTGGGGGCTTGACATATTTTTGGGGAAACAAGCAAGGGGCGAGCCGGTATCCCGGGGGTTTTGGGGCATTTCCTCCATTTCCCTTTTTCCCCGACTAATATAGGGGGGCCCCAAAACCCTTTTCATATCTAGAAGTAACATTAGAGGCCCCAATTAAAAATTTTTTGGGAAATTTTTCACAAAAAGGCTCGGGGGCCCGGGGAAGGGACCCAAAACCCCAAACAGCGACTTTTACGTTTCTTTTTTAACTCCTCTTCGGTTTTTCTTTTTTCCCATGTGGATCTTTTTTCCCCAGGGGGTTTTTTTCCTTTCCCCCGTAGGGGTTTCCTTTTAAATTGATAACCCCCGGGGTTTTTTTTTGTCTGCGATTTTTTTTCTTCTGTGGGTATTTCTTTCTTTTAAAACTCTTCTAATGCTTTTCCTAATTTTTCTTTTGGTTTTTGGGGCCAATTTAGGGAGCTTCATTTTTTTTCCCCCCATCCAGAAAATTTCTCTAAAAACGTTTCCCCGGGAACCCCCAAAAATTTTTTTGTTCGGGGGTTTCAAAAAAAACTTTCAGCTGTTTTAAAAGTGATATTTTTTTAATCTTAAAACCCTCTGTGAAATAGCAAGACAACTCATGAGCGTTAAAATTTTCCCACGATTTTTTGGGGATTTCCGTGGCCCCCTAAAAGCACTTTTAATTTGGGGTTGGGGTTTTAATGTTAGCTTTTTTCTTTTAAAAAGAGGGGGTTTTTTCAAATTCATAGTTATTTGCCCCTTTTTAGGTTGGGGTTGGCCAAAAAATTTTATATTTAGCAGGTAAACCCCCCTAACCCCGGTAAGCAGCAATCGTCCTTTTTGGGAAATTTTTCACCTTTTTGCTTTTTTCGAAAAAATTTTGGGGGTACAGGCCCCTTTCCCCCTTTTTTTTTTTTCACAAACTTAGGGGGGTTAAAAGGGGGAAAATTAATTTTTCGGAAAATACTTCTTTTAAAAAATCTATTCGTTTGGGGGAAAGACCTCCTTTTTGTAACTTCCAGGGGGTTTTAAAACCCCGGGCATGTTTTGGATTTTCCCTTAGCCCCAACCCCTTCCTTCTATCATTATCTTTTTCCTAATTTTTTTTCTCTCTCTTTCTCTTTTTTTCGCAATTTTCTTCTTTCTCCTCTTTCTCCCGCTTCAGTCGGTTTTCGATAAAGTTCCCCAAAAAATTTTTTCTTTTCTTGTCATAGAATTTACTCTTCAAGATCATTTGTTTTATCTCCGGAACCACACTGGGGAAGGGGGGAAATTTTTTCCCCCCAATTTTCCCGCAGAATATAATTTTAATCCTGTTTTTTTTCCCTTAAAATTTTAAAAAACCAAAATTTCCCAATTAAATGGTAAAAATTTTCAAAAAAACCCCTTTAGTAAACTATTTTTATTTATTTTTTTAAAAAAATTTAATTCACTTTTAAAAAAAAAAACTACAAAGAAAGTTTCTTTTATTTAAAAATTTTTTAAAATAATATTTAGCTTTTCTTATAACTGACAAATTTATTTTCTTACAAAAATACCCTTCCCCAAGAAGCCAGAAATTCCAAATATTTTTAAAAAAGAATTATATGTGCGTAATTAGGGGCCTTTAAAAAATTTTAAAAAAAATTTTTAAAAAAACAACCAATAGTAAAACCTTTTTTCTTTTATTTGGGGTAAAGTTTCGATAAAAAAAAATCTATTTTTAACGACAACAATGTCACGGGTTTTAAGCAAAAATTTTTAAAAATTCTAAATATTTCAAAATTTCAAAAAACGGAAACTTTTTTTTCCCCCAAAAAAAGTATTTATCAACACTTTAAAATAAAATTTTTTTACAGATTTTTATTTCGGCCCCCCCGAATTGCATAAAAAATATACAAAAATTAAACCTCAAAGGGGAAAAAATTGACATCGTTTTTAAGAAGGGGCTGTGTTAAATCGGTAAATACAACCCCCCAAGAAAAATACACACTTAAAATTTTAGCTATTATTTTAAAAATTTAAAAAAAAAAAAAAAAATTAAAGAACTTCAATTTCAGTTATATATTAAGATTTAAACGTACTTTTAAAAACATTTTTTTATTCTAAAAGTATCACTTAAACACACTATTTGAAACCCCGCTAGCCCAAATTTTTTCGGGGAATTTTTACAACAAAAAAAAGCTTTAATTTTTTTAAAATTTAAAAATGATAATTTTATAAAAAAATTTTAATTTTCTTATTTTTAAAAAATACCCCGGCCCCCGATTCAATTTTGGGACTTACAAATTTTAATTTCCCCCGACCCAAAAACAACTTTTTTTTGGGTTGTTCTTCCCCCTCCAAATTTAGGGGGGAAAATAATTCTAATCCCACCGTTTTCCCCCCGTTTTTGGGGTGTAAAAATTTTTTTTTTTAAAAAAGCCCGGGGGCGAGACATTTTTTTTTTAGGAAAAACCCCCAAAAAAGTACAATTTCCAAAAAAGGAGAATTTTGTAAGAAAAACAAAAACGTTTTAAACCCCGTCAAAAACTTAGCAATTTGCTAAAAAGGGACCGAAAAGGCAACTACGAATTTTATACATTCTTCTTTTTACTACAGTTAAAAATTTATAATTTCCGTCATTACAAAAAAATTGTTTTTTTTTAAAAAAGCACTTCAACAATGGGTAGCGACAGTCCCCTAAAAAGGTTTCCCCCGAAAAAAAGGGTTTTTTCCAGTTCTGGGGAATATCCCCTGTCTTAAAAAGGTTTTGCCCCCCCAAAAAAAGCTTTGATTTTTTTTAAGGGGGTTTTGCCCAAAAAAGATTTTTTTTAAACTGGGCCCCCCCAAAAAACCCGGGGTTTATTTTTTTTGGGTGTTGGAAAGTCTCCGTTTATGGCAGTGCTAGTTTTAAAAATCTCGTTTTCCCGTTGAATAATTTAAAAAACTTTTTTTTTGTTACGCCCTTTCTCAGGTCCTCTTCTTGGTAGAATTTTATTTTACAAAAAAAGTAATTTTTTCGGGTTTACAAATGAAAGCATTAACTTGAATAATTTTTTCTATTTTCATTTTAATTAAAGTAAACAGTGTTGAACTTCATCAGCAAAAGAACAAAAATTGTTGATGAAATACAAGGGATCTACAAATAAATATCCCAATTATAAGCAAAAAAAGGGTATATATTTAAAAAAAATAGTTTTTGGCCGAATTTTTTATGAGTTTTATTTTGTTTTGTTTAGAAAAAACTTTTTAATAGTTCATGCTGGTGAAATTTTGTTGTGGAAAAAAACGGCCAAATTAAAAAAAATGACGAAAAAAAAAGCGATGGAAAAATGGACAAAACGCCTTTTTGGATTTTTGATAAGTTTTAACAGATTTACCCTTAAGGTGCCTTTGTTTTCTACACCCTTAATAGTATTCAGTTCTAAAAGGGTACTAGTTAATTTTGGGACTTGTCCAAAAAGTACTCTTGTTGTAGATAAAATCTATTTAAATTTTAAAAGGTTTTTTTTTTTGGAATTTTAGTTTTGTACTTATTTTTTTATTTTTGGGGAAAAAAATCTGAGTATGACAGTTTGCACAAAAGTATATGCACCAAAAAAAAAAAAATTTAATTTTAAAAACTTAATTTATATTTCCACGCTTTTTTATAAAGCAAAAATGAATTGTTTTTTTTAAAGCTTTTGTGTGTTAAAATTAAAAAAGAAAGTTGATAGTTTTATACATAAAAGTAAAATAATAAGGGAGTAATAGTTTTAGAAAATTTTTGGGCTTTCAATAATAAATACATTAAAGCAAAAAAATGAAGGCTACTTCCCCTTTTTTTACAATATCTGCAGGAATAAGTAGTTTTACTGGCCAGCAATTTATAAATTCTTTATGAATAAACTCTGCGATACTTTATTTTGGAGGAAAATACTTCATATAAGCTAAAATAGCTAACGGTTATTTTACTTGTGCCTTAATATCTCCTCATATAACGCATACCAGTATTTACCGTTTTTACGAAAATTTAATAAGGAAAATTATAATGAGCGGAAAGGGTAATGTTTTTTTTCCCTTTTATGTTTCATTAAATAAAAGTCCGAGAGAAAATCGAGCTTTGTTTTTTTCGCTACATTAAAATTTGTGTTAAAAACTTACTATGGTGTTCTATTTGAGACAACTTAATTGCATGCTATTTTATGCTGGGAAAACTTATTTCTTTATAAAAAACCCAAATATAAGCTTACTCTTCATTAAAAGATTTTTTTTTTTTATCCCAAAATCTGACGAGGGGGCGATGTAAATTATGTTTAAACTAATCTTTGAAGCAGGGTTGGAAAGTTACTTTTAAAAAGTAACTCTGTACAGTACTTAATTAAAAAAATTAACTCTTTTAAACAGTTCCCTTAATATGAAAAGTAACGCGTTACAGTTATTACAAAAAAAGTAACCGATTCACAGTTACTTTTAGAAATTTCAAGTATAAGAAAAAATTAAAAATTTAGCCATCTTATTTCGGGAATGCAAAAATGTCCATTTAGGAGTGGAAATTTCAGAAAAGCCTCAGTAGCCCCCCGAAAAGTAACGAAATTTTTCGAAGCTGCATCGTGTACCTGCATCGGATGGTGATGGTGGGAAACAGTACCCCCAAAAAAATCGCAACATAGCACATTTTGGATCACGATTTACTGTACGGTCCCCCTGGCGCTTTTTTTTCCCCCGGTTTTTTGGTTACCTTTTAAAAGTAACTAAGTTACAGAAAAAGTTACTTCTAAAATAAAGGCGTACCAAAAAAAGAAAGGGGGACAAGTAAGCGTTACTCCAATCCCTGCTTTTGAAGTATGCTAGGTTTGTTTAATTTACGATCCTATTTTCGAAACAAAGTTTTTAAAAAGCAGTTTAGTTGATTTTTATAGTTATTTTAAATAAAAGGGACGGACGTCACGTTAGTATGAAAAAAAACTGAAAAAATAAAAAAACCGCCCCCAAATCTGCTACATATCCATTAGGGCGCGTCCCATAAATTTTCCCGTGTTTCGATTTTGACGTTTTTGACCCCCCCCCCCCCCACCCCGTGTTTATTCGTGGCCCCGTTGTCTAGACCGCCTCCCCACCCTCATAATCCCCCCCCCTGACATTTTCAAAAATTGTATTTTGAAAGTTAGGGAACACAGTACTCAAAAACGGCCAAAAATAGATTTTTTTATATGTAAATTAAAGTTTGATAATTTTTAAATTTTAAAGTCTTTAAAAAATTTTGGGTAGTTTTAAAAGGAGTATATTTAAAAAATTATTTCACTTTTATACGGGAAAGGAGGAAAAAAAATGCAAACGAATGAAAACTTAAAACGTGTTTTCTCCGGTGTCAGTTTTCCCCTTTTGGGGACAAGGATTTCAAAACCCCTAAGGTTTTTTAATTATTTATAAAAGTCAAAAGGAATTTTGATCCAGGTTTTTCCCCAAATCTGTTGCCATTTAGAATTTTTGTATAAAAAATTGTTTTTTAAAAGAAATACCTTTTTTAATAAAAAGATACTAAATTCGAAATTTTCAAATATTCCTAAAAAAAAATTGGGATTTTCTAGATAAAATATTTTTTTTGAAACAATTTACATAAGATAAATCAAATTGGATACCAATTTTTTACACTTTATAAAAAACCAGGTACATGAGGAAAAAAAGGGGGTTTAAAAATATTGTATTCGAAAAACCTTTTTTTAGAAATTTTAAAAAATTGGACCGGGATATTTTCTCCCAGGTAAAAAAAGCGGGCCCCGGAGCTTCCTTCGTACGGCGCTATCGCTCAAAGCTCCTGATTGAAAGAAGAAATTTTAAAAACCCTTTAAAGAAAAGGTTTAGGGAAAATTTTTTCCCTCAAGCGTATAAATGGAGAAATGAGAATGAGAGAAAAAAGAATGAACAAACAAGAACCCTTTTTTTTTCTGCAACTGAAAATTTTTAATTGGACGTTTTATAACCCGGAATCTTTAAAACACATAATAAACCCAGGGCTTAAACCCCCAAACTTGGATAGTTCCCCCAAAACACTATATATGTAGCTGATCGTTAGGGGAGGTAGGAAAAGTCCTCCAAAAAATCGCAAACGAGCAACCCTTTTGGGTCAGATTTACTGTACGGTCCCCCTTGGCGCGATTTTTTCGGTTTGGTGATAAATTTAAATTTTTCTTTGCAACCGTTGACTTCAACTGAAGATTCCCAATTCTATGTTTCGCACCCGATGACGTTTCCGGCAACCCTATCGGAGTTTTGGTGGTTTTCATAAGAAATTTTTCCCATACGGGTCTTTTTTTTGAATCGTGGTTTTTTAAAAAAAAAGGCGCCCCAAAAAAGGATTTTTGGCCCCCGATTTTGAAAGTTCGCTAGGGGGACCGTTAAGTTTAAACTCTACCCCCATTTTGTCATACTTTATGTGTGAAATGTGAAAATACTTGAACAAGGTTTTTGGTCTGAATTGAAAATAAATAAAGTAACAAAAAAGGAAAAACCACGCCCCCAAACCACAAAAAAAAATATTATCATGCTAAATTTTGCCAGAGTCCAAAAAAAAAATTTTTCTGGGTAACTTTTTCGCAAAATTTTACCTGATTTTTTTACGGTGGGAAATTTTCGTATATTTGACCCAAAATCCCCCCCTCCCCCTAACGTGAAATTCCTGAATCGGCTCCCACCCCAAATCCCCCTTAAAAAAACAAGTTTTCCCCTAATTTTGGATGCCCCCCTTTCTTTCGACATTTAAGAAACCCCAAGTTAAAATACGAGACGCAACGAACGAGCTGTACAAGTTAAGACGGGCTGGTAAGGAATGTCCTATATATTTGTCTGTTTTGACCCTACTAAACTAACAATAAATATAAATTTTTTATGAATAGTATATAGTTACCTACCCAGTGGGCGTGGGTTTAACCGCGCAAAACCCCTAATCGTGGGTTTTTTGTAAAAAAGCTATTTTAATTTTTAATACCGTTCCCTTGCAAGAGTATGATTTTTTTTACTGTTCTCAGCTTCCATTATTTTCTTAAAAAAAACCCGGGGTGATGGCTAGAGATTGTAGTTAATTAAAATCGATTGAAAGTTTTTTGAAAACTGTGGAATGTTTCTTTTTTTAAGGTAGTTTTTCTAAAAAAAATCCATTTGAAAGTGGATAAGTATTTGTGGAAATATCTTTTACGAAAAAGCAGAACAAACCTAAAAAAAGATAAATTTGCTTTTTTCATTAAACACTTTTATTTTTCCTACTAAATTTAAATTTGTGCTGCTATAATACTGTAACAAAGCACCGAGTATGAAACTAATTTTTGTAATTGACTTTTAATTCTTAAAAAAAAATGTTATTTACCCAGAATCTGCCCAACGGACGATAAGAGTGACTGCAGTCCCGTAGAGCAAAAAATGGGAAATTAGTTTTGAAATCACAATTTTGGCAAAAGAATTGTTGTGAATTTTAAACCCCCAAATTCTCACAAAAGGTTTTTATGGAATCATATAACAACCATTTAAAGCACAAAATTGAAAGGGAAAACCCAACATCGGGTTATTTAAAATTATAAAAATTATAAAGATTTAAATATAGTTTTTCGCCATTCTGACTGTAATTTTTGGCATTTTTTAAAACTTCAATAAAAAATTATAAAAAATTTAAATAGCTAGATAACATTTTCGTTTCCCATAAAATTTGTTTCAGTTTGGATTATGTTGATTCCCATACCTGGGGGAAAAAGGGTTTAAAATGGGCAAAGCAATACTTCTGACGGAAGTTTGATTACAAAACTAATGCATTAGCTCTATGGGACTGGAAAATTTCCCCTCATCTCGTTTTTTTCTTTCTTGAAATTTTCAAAAAAATTACTTTCTTGTTCTTTGAATTTTGGTTGGTTTTTTCATTGGATTACTAGAGAAAAAGGGTTTAATTTCCCGATCTTATTTATTATAGGCCGGACTTCCATTTTTTTGGTATTATATTGAGCCCCCGGGTAGAGGGGTTTAACTTTATAATTTGTTTTAACAAATTTACTTTAATTTTTTTTTTTTATTATAGATACTACTTGCTTTTGGGCCCCCACCTTTATTCCATCTAGGGTTTACATTAAAAACAATTGACCAAAAAGTTTGTTAAATTGGCTGGTGACTATTTGTTTGGATTTCCATTATACTACATTTTTTTTTCTGTAAAGCCTAATTAAATTATCAGTTGAAAGGATATAATTGTAATTAAATTAAATCAGTAATGCGTGCAACTTATTTCTACAAAGTCTTACTAACCACCTGGGTATTATTGTGACATCTGTATTTTTTGTTAGCTTTATATAGTAATTCGTCTGTATTTGATGTCTTTTTTTTTTACTGAAACCGGATAGTTTTAGACAAGGAATGTAAATATCAATGTTTTTGGAGGGCAAGTTTGTATTTGAATAAACTAGTTTATTTAATTTTAATTAATTTAAATCATTATACATCCTTCTGAAGCATAAGCGTTATTTCCCAAGTTCTTTTTAATTTAACTTTAATTAAAATTCTAATAAAACTTCCATTTATGCAATAAAATGTTTAAAAAACCTTCTTGAAAAACGCATTTTAAAATACAAAAAGAATCAAAATATTGATCAATTCGAAACTAATTATCTGCACTTCAGTGTTTACCAACTTTTAAACAAGTGCCTTTAAACTTTGCAATCCTGTTATAAATGACTGCGAAGAGCTTAAAACTTACGGTGGAAACTTGATCCTCTTAAATTGTTGGCTTAAAGGCCAAACAAATCGGCTTTATAGATTGCTACAATATTTCGAATGTAGAAATTTTTAAATGGTCACACGATCCATCTTCCTCTGTAGAATGAAAAGAAACTTTTATAATTTTTTTTCTTTTTTAAGATAACTTTTTAAAAAGTTTTTGGAAGAATTACTAACAGCAAACTTTTAAACTGGATTTACTTGTGGAAGTGATCAATAAAAGATATAAATAAAAAGTTATGGACATACACACAGTACATAAAAAGTTTTTGGAAGAATACTAACAGCAAATCTTTTAAACTGGATTACTTGTGGAATTGATGATCAAATAAAGATATACTTACGTGAAAATTTTTTGCTTAGAATTGTTGAAAATTTTGAATTGTTTGCTATATCACAATCTTAACTTTTGCTATACATTTCCTGGGAAAAAAACGAATTTGTGTGGTTTGAAATGGGAAAATTTTCTTTTTGCTATCGAACTTTTGCGAATATACGTGGTAAAATAGTTTTTATTGAAGGAATTTTATATAAATTTGTTTTTTTTTTATGGTGAAGTATATTTTTTTATATTCCATGAATTCTTTAAGAATGACTAATTAGGCAAAAAGAAATGCAATTCGAATAAAAACGCCAAAATTTGAAACAATCAGAACTCATTCCATGACAAAATTAGACCCCCCGTCCCAATAGCCTTTTGTAGCTTAGTCCCGACGTAAATGACAAAAATTTTTTAAATTGTTGATAGATTTTTTTTTCAATTTAGGGGTTTTTTTTACTATTTGGAGAGGTTTTCCAAAAACTATTTAAAACCCATACAATGGCACCTATATTTAAATCATTATACAACAAAGGCATTCCGTTCTGTCTGTTGTTGTATAAGACACGAGATCTAAAGAACCAAGAAACCAGATCGTCACGTAATTTGGCAAAAAAAATTAACTCATCGCGGAAACAAAAAACAGGTTTCAAAATTTGTTTCGAATCAGGACCATTTAATTCTATCTTTTGCGAATGTTTTTAGTTCCCTTAAATTTGCATTGAAGAACCTTGGAGGTTTATGCTCCTTAAACCCCAGCACGTTTTCAGGATTTTTTAAATTTTTGTTTTATTTTACAAAATTTTTTAAAACTTTTTTTTTTTAAGTATTTTTGTTTAATTACAGCTAACAAAATTCAACAACAACAACACTACTTATATTGTAATTTATATTACAAAGGTTCAAAAAAAAGTATTTAAATTTTTATTTTTACACTGTTAAATTTTTGTGCGTTTCACCCTGATATTTCTTAGTAGCTGCAAGGGGGAATGGTGAAACGTTCCCACCTTTATTGTTGGTATTCTGTTAAACCATTTCAGGTTTTTGTTTAAACCCAAAAAAATGGTTAAACCACAAAACACCGAAAAAAAGGTGAACTTTTTCACCATTCAGCCGTTGAAGCTACTGGGGACCAATATCATGGTGAAACAACCAATATTATGGTAAACCCCCTTTAGCACCAAAATTTTTAACAGGGGTTAGAACTCCCTTGAATTTGCCTTTTAAAAAAAATTTTTCGCGGGACCCTTTTAAGTTTTTTAGTGTTTTTCCATTTTTAATTCTTGCTGATTTTTTTTTAAACTTAAATGTATCTTTTAATTGAGCTTTACAAATTTTATTTTTGAAATTAATATTAATATTTATTTTACCCAAGTTGGGTAATAATGGAAAATTATAGGTAATTTTCAATCTTAGGGTAACTAAAATGAAAGAAAAAAATAGTTATAAATTGCCCGAAATTTTTTTTTTTCCACCTTTTACCCTTTGAAAACGTGGGTATAACAGCTAGCAATGAAAGTTTTAAAAAAGGGAAATTATTTTTAACCCAAAAAAGATTAAATCGCTATTCGGCAAAAAAAGATCGCTACTTTGGGGCATTTATGGAAAGCTATTTTTAATATAAACGGAACTTTCTTTTTTTAGGGTTACCTTTAAGGGAAAGAGTAGTGAAAATAAAAGATATTAAGATACTATTGTTGTGACAGATCCCCCTCTTTTGGGTTTTTTCCATTTCTCTATTTCCAAAACCCCGAGTCATTAGTTTCGATTTCCCATTCATTCGCCTTTATATCACACATATGGGGAGTCAAAACCTATGGAAGGTCGGGATAAATACAGTGTCGGGTTGTGCGGTTTATTGGAAAAATTTTGGCTAGTGGTGTTTTGACAGTTCCGATTTAAAATAATTACCTGGGTATTTTCAAAAATTTTTTGGCCGGCAAAAATTTTCAGTTTCCACATGTTTTCCCGGGGATAAAAAAAATTTCTATGAAAGCTCATTAAAGAAGCAAATTAATTATAAAGAAACGTGCTAAACGCCCTGATTATTTTTCAGTCCACTTTCCCTTTTTTTTATTAGAAAGAATTCAAAAAAGAAAAAAAAAGTAGATATTGACCATATTTTCGATTTTCTCACAGTCCGTTTTGTTGTAATACTTTTAAATTCTAAATTCCCAATGATTATAAAAATTCTTATTTTTAATTGAAAGCTATTGACACACTTTGCTACAGCAGACCCAGGGGGCCCGGGTTTATAAATGGGCTAAGTAGGGTGTAGCCAGAGCAGCAAATTTACGTTAATAAATCGGCATTAAAAATTAAAGGATACTAAATTTTTTAAAAAAGAAAGCAAATAATTTACATTAATGCGTTAAAAACACAACGTATATAGTACCTAAAACAAATTTCGTAGTAAACATAGTTGTGCGAGGGCAATTTCCTCTTCTCCGGATATGTAAGATGAAAAGAAAAATAGTACAACAGTTAAAAATTGCCCTTTTTCGATTTATAGTTTAAAGGTACATAGATTCTAATATGTAGAAAGATAAAAATTTGTCAAGAAAAAATATCTTGGCGGCAAAACGATCCAGCCTACAGGGTAAAAAACCTTTAAACCCCCGGCCCCCATCAGAACCAAAATTTTTTGTCTTGCTCTTTGCACGGGTTTCTGTCCTTTTTTAGGAAGATTTAAATGGAAGACTTTTTTTAAGAATTTTTTTTAGGGTTTAAAAAAGCTATGACAAAATCAGATACCTTTCTTTGACTTAGTGTCCGTAATGTCTGACATTCCCAGCCGTTATGTTTTTTTTGAAGGGCGGGATTAGCCCATCGGTTAGACGCTTCCCTCGCATGCGAAAACTTAAAGGTTCGGTCGGGCTTGTCAAAATAACTGAGACCTATAGGGCCGTGCACCCAAAAAAATGTCAAATGGGTATAGGGGGAGAGAAAGTCAACTATGTATTAAATTAAACCCCTCCAAAAAATGTGCCGCCCTTTTTAAGTTGCTTTGGCAGGGCCGGTTTTCCCAATATTAGGCTAAGCCTAGAGCGGGAATTTTTGGGGCGGCAAATTTTACGCCCATAAAGCGGCATTCGCCCAAAAAAATATTTTGTCAGATACAACTTTTTAGAATGAAAAAAAAATAATTTTACTTTAAATTTGCGTCAACCCGGGTATATACTAAGCACCTCTTAGCTGAGCTTGTCGTCGCCTGTGTGGTTACATCATTTACACCTTAATATGAGACAGGGTAAGGAGGATATTATAAATGAACATTAATTATTTTGTTTTTTCCCTTTTAACCCTATTTTCCTCTTTTATATTCGTTGTGGAAAATTTAAAAAGAACATTTTTTATACCACCCTATTTTGAAAGCTACAGTATCTTTTCCAAAGGGGGGACAAATTAGCCCAGGGCCCCCGGCAAAATCTTTACACTCGGTCCTGTGCGTTGTTGCCTAGTGAGGCGTCGCTCTTGCACTTGACGGGGGGGTTTTTCAAAATTTAATGACAATGGCCCTCGTGTAGTTGTCTAGGGGCCGACGAGACCCCCCCCCTTTCCCCCCCCACTTTTCAGAATTTGATTTTTTTGGGAGAAATTCAAGGGGGAGATCACACCCTTCTTTCCCGGGTTTCCCTTCGGAATGGGCCCCTCGAGATGGAATTTTCCTTTGAGGTCTTTTCGTCCACACACAATTTTACCCCTTAATAGAAAGATACACGTCATCACTTACCGAAGTTATGGAATTATATGAGAACAATAAAAAACAGTCGATCGCCTTTTTCTATTGATATTGTAACAATGCGTGTGTGTGAGGAAGCGAGTCTTTTTAAATTTAAATTTTCTGGTTTTTACATTTCCAACCGAGCGATCCCAACACGTAAAAAAACTTGTTTTTTTATGAAATTCAAATAGCAGTAAAAACTGAAAGCGAAGCCAAATAGAAATCTTGTTTCTTAATTCGCTTTCCCTATTTGAAATATTAATCCAAATTTTTTTAGACGTAATTTAAAAAAAAATTTTTAAAAAAAAAAATTTTAATTAAATTTTATACCATTAAAATAACTAAAAATAATACTAAAAAACTATTTAAAATTTTTCTACAAATAGCTTTCAAGTAGCATGAAATATTTTTTCTTATTATTTTAAAAAAATGTTCACATAGACCTTCCCCTTAGCAGTTAAATACGTTTGGGGTTATTTATATCAAAGTATAAAAATTTTACTTTAAGGGGATGTTAATATTTTTCATTTTCACTTGAAGGGAAAAATAAACCTTTTTAAAAGCTTTCCGTGGTTTGCATTGAATTTTTATATTTGATCATTTTAAATAAGTACCCCGTATTTTATCTTTTTCAAAAAAGTGGATTAGAGTGGAAGTGTCAATTTCTTAAATTTTAAACGGTTTATTTTTCTTTATCGAAATTTTGGTAAAACCATGACGAAAAATATGCGTTTTTGTATTCTTTTGGGAATAAAGAACTTTTTTTTAAAAAACAGTTTTAAGACATCGGTTGAAAAAATATACATTAGAATTAAGGGAGATTCTCACGAATATTTTTAAGGATACTGAAATTTAAATTACAGTTGAGAGAAACATTTTTATTACACTTTAAAGTTAAAAAACAATAAGAATTTCTTTAAAAAAATTAAATGGGCCTACTTAGTTTTCTTGAATACTACTGAAGTATTATCGAAAAACAAATATATTTGTAACATAACTGTCACTTTAGAATCCTACCACAAAGATTTACACTTTAGAAAAAAAAGGGCAAATACAGCCGTTATTGTAATTTAGATTTTAAAAAAAAATGGTATTTTCAACAGTTCTTTCGTGAAAATAATTTTAAAAGTACTTTATTTGGATTGAGCTAGAACCAGTTTCAACCTATAGCCAATAAGAGTGTAAATAGACTGTATTTTACCAAAAGGGTTCTGTTTTAAGCAGGTTCCAACCCCTTTTCTGGAGTGTTTTTAGCGGGAGTGATCTACGAAGAGGATTTCCCCTTTGACGCGGTTAATGATGCGAGAGGATCGACAAAGCACCTCGGGAAATGTCCCGACCCAAACATAGAAAAATCGCTCTTGCCTACCTGTTCAGTCGAAATAGCCTTTAAAAACATTGGGGTTTGAAAGGGGGAAGGAGTGAGGTGGGGCAGGAGCCGAAAAAACCCACTCACACCCTTTGAGCGAACCCGGGCAAAAAAAAGGGCTATTTTACTCCACCTGTGTATTAAAGAAGAAAATAGTTTAAAACTTTTTTTTGTAATTTAAATTTTTCCAAAAGGTTTAAAAAAATACAATTTTTTTAAGAAAAAAAAAAAAAAAAAAATTTTTAGATTTCTTTTCTCTCAAAACCAAGATATGTTGAAGTAAACAACATAAAAAAAAAATACATAAAAATATAAGATTTAAAAATATGAAATCGATTTGAGGGTTAAAAACTGCCCCCAAAATTCCTGGAAAGTCAGGACCGTCGCGTGGGGGGGCGTCTTCACCCCTTATAGATGGATTAAATAAAAGAAAATTAATGAAAAAATTAAAAAATTGCTTTAAAAGGATGAAAAACACTAAATGAATTTATTAAATTTTTCTTTTAACTTAAAAGAATTCCTGTTAATGCAGCTCTTCGCCCATTTAATTGATATTTTATTTTATGAAATGACCTAAACATGGGAAGGTGGCGGCAAATCGAGTTTCACCCGCGCCCTATCCAGCCAATCATCCATATTTTTTGTTATATAGTTTCAATATCTTTGCGATCATCAACGATCATTGATAATAGCATATTTTTCACATGTGCAAAATAATAGCCCTCGTGTAGCTCTAGTGCGACGATAATTCAAAACCTAACCAAATGTGCAAATTATATGCATTTCTTTCGAATACCGGAAGCATGAGTTTCTATTGCTTGCAACCCGTGTTTGGGCCCTCTGTAAACGTTTTTTTTTTCACATTTACAATCTACCACTGTAAGGCAAGTACAATTACTATTTTGGTGGTTATACTATTTTACTATTTTTTTATATCCACAAGAAAAGGATATTCCACACTTACATGCTGTAATATAAAAAAAGCTTTGTTTTAGCTTCCTGTACGAATTCATTAACTTTCGTATACCTTTCAGGTTTATTGAAACGTTTGTATGGGGTTTTTCAACTTGCATAATACTTATTGCTAAACTGTTTTATCATCTGTACAACACGAGTGTGCGAATTACAGGAATTGAAGCCTTGTGATCAATTTCTTCGACCTGAATAGTAACACTGTCTGCTATTTTTGAAAATTCTACTTTTTCATTTAAATTCGAGGAGATTTCTAAGCAACATAATATCACACTTTCATATTTTGGCAGCACAGTGCCCTAACTATTTAGGGAAACCGAATATTTTGCAGCGATTTTTCTGTCTTGTACCAAACTTCTTTTTTCTAAGATATGTCACAACATTCTCACTAAACTGATTCGAAATCTAAAAAAAAATTCGGACCGAAATCGTCTCTTTCTCGATATGTTATAAGCTCTACCTATTGGAGTCCAACTTCACGGCTTCTCAAGTGGCTAGCCAGATTTATGCGTTGCATCTGTTTTTAAGTGCCAACTGACGAACAAGAAAGTAGTATGGTTTATGTTATCCCATTTTCCCTTTCCTATCGGTACCAGCAACAGAATCTTTCTTTTAAAACTTCATTACTTAATCAGATTTTAATAATAAAGCAAGTAAAAGGAAAACTTATTTAATTTTTCAGTGTTAAAGTTTACTGACATTGGTTAAAACTTGAGATTTTAAAATTATACTTGAAAATGTAATTGATATTTTTCGAATGAGGCATTGGCGCTGAAACAGGTATAGAGGCTACCAACCTTTGCCCAAATATCGGTCATTGAAAGAAATCTTACAATAAAATGGTTTAATTTTACGAGTTTACTTTCTTTCCTATTCCTGTTTCCGTAACCCACCTGTTGCATTAAAAGAAATTGTTTTAAGTTAAATAGACAAACATAGATTAATTTAAATGTTTTCATCTGTGTTCAAGGCTATTTTAGTTTTTTTCATAAAGTTTTCTGATATTTGGAGCCATCATAATAAGGGGTAAAGAGACCTCCTCCACGCGACGGTTCTGACTTTCCAGGAATATACGGCAGATTTAATCCTGAAATCGACTTCATATTTTATAAATCTTGTATTTTAATGTATTTTAATGTTTTTTTTATGTTGTTGACTGCAATATAGCTTAGGTTTTGAGAGCAAAGAAAATTCCAAAATGTCTTCAAATTTGTACATTTTAAACCTTTTGTAAAAATTAAAATTACAAAAAAATGAGTTTGTCGTTTTTGCCTCTTTTTCGAAACTTGCACCCACGGTGCCTAATTATATTTATAACTTTAAACTTTTGTAATTATTTTTCTCTTAATCAGCTTGACGATCCGCAACTTTTGAGCCCTGTTTGAAGTTGATACTCGAACATTTTGTTTTTTCAAACTACCCTAATGTACTGTACAGTGTACACCATCCCACTTATGAGTGAGCCAGTACAATAACGAACCAAGTCTATTGCAGTTGAATAACTTTAGCGGATGAAATTGCATGATCATTAATTGAAAGTTTATATTTGATAATTAACAATTTATTTTTTAACAATTTATATTAACTTTAATTTATTTTACTATTAATTTATTTGGTCCCATATACACGGCGCTGTTGAATCCGGTGGGTGCAAAAACCACTTCAGTATCATGCTCGGCAAGTAGTAGATACCTGAAGACGTCGTATTTTCGGAACTACTAAACAGACTAACGTGATTATTGCAATCAACAAGCATCTTGACTGTCTAAGTTTATTTTCATCAAAAACGATTTTTCACAGTTTTGTGACTGAAGTATTTTCTGCACTCACCGATTCAATTTTTATATTTCTGAAATGATCCTATTTTCAAACATCTCTGAGTATAGCAGTAACTATTGACACATGTTCTCTAAGCTGAACAAAAGTGATACGAGGACTCTATACTATGTCCTATCTCTCTCGTTGGAATGCTTACTGCTTACCCTGTATCACGCTGGGAAGTCATTCGTTACGAGTGTTCTCCTTTCCGGGACATCAATGACAGTAATTCTCACTGCGCCGAGAAAAGTGGCATATCGGGAAAACAGGATTTTCTGGGAAAATCATCGGCTGTTTAGCTTTTCTATTGTATTTTATAATAGAAAATATATGCTGACCCTATCGATGTAGCCCAATGGTCAGCTTCGGCAGTGAGGCGCCGCTATCAAATAGGAACTACACTCGTGGCCAACCTAACTTGGGTAAAAACAATGAGTAAAAAAGCAGATGGAAAATCGCGGCGCAATGACATTGGACAATATAAATAATTGCAGCCGAGCCGATTCAAACGAAACAACAAAAAAAAGTTTCAATTAGTCGTCTGGTTTGGCGCCGATATCACTTTAAACGGCTTATTAAAAATTGACGTTATTACAATTTTTTTTATTTAAATGCGTAAGGAGCTCTTTTTTAAAATAAAGATAAAAATACAAAGATAGTTAATTGGGAAGGGGGTAAATTTTATAAGCAACGTAATTTTGATCTATTGGCTCTTAGAATAGAGGTTTAAAATCGGATGAGAAATTTATAAAAATTAAATATTTTTTAAATTTAATATATATCATAAAGTTCCCCAGGTTGGGTGGGCGACCACATCTACTGTTGGAGAAGCAGAGTACACTGGGTCGCACGTTCATTCTGCGTAGTCCAATGTCCTTTTACCGCGTACGATGGAAGATTGCGTGAGGGGCAGCCTAGTCATTTTTCCGCTGTTTAAAAATGGTGCCCGTAAAAATTGGATGGAAATTAAAATCGATGCCACTTATCATAATTTAAACTCCATAATTAAACTGTAAAGGGCGCCGTGTGTGTGTGTCCTCTTCTTTCCTCCTTTGCCAAATTTCATACCAGTGAACAAATCAATATTTAAAAAATTATAGCTCGTTTATTTATTTATTAATTTTTTTTCTGAATTCGTAGAAAACAAATTGTAATGCCGTTTTCATTCTCTTAACTAACCAAAAAGCCTAGAACTTCTACATTGAGTCCAAAAAGTACTTTTTTAAATTCATTACGGCTCTTTTTTTCAATATTAAACATACAATAACTCGATTGTGTCGAAAATTAAACACAACTAATATAAAAATAACAAGCCATTTTTTTCCTAGAGCCACATCCATTTTAAGATAGAATAATCTTTAAAGGACGTCTTCGAAAGTTATTCTATCTAATGTTGACTTTTTTATTTTAAAAATCAACGCATTCTTTAATAAACCACTCAAAACACACTTTTCCCATACATTATAAACGATTTCCCCAATCGGGTACTAGTTTGCTAGAAGTCCAGTCCCATTTGAGTCGGGAACTAGTTAAAAAATGGTTTAGAAAATGCAACTTGCCAAGATGGTGACCAGATTCCAGTTCATAACGAATGATCTTATGGAGCATTCAGATAGAATTCCCTAGACAGAAATTTATCTTGGAATTAAGGAATGAAACGAAACTTAAGTATCATCTAGTAACTTGATCTAGTTTAACTTTATAAGCATATATATCTTAGTCCAATGCGAAGGCTTATACTTTATTATTATTTCTTTTTTATGTACGAGAATATAAATGTTTGTAAGAATCGGGACACATTGTGCTTGTTTGGTTCAGTACACAAATGAGTTAGAGACTGCAATTGGATTAAAAAGATAGGATTTTAGATTTGGAATGGCAGATTTTATTTCTTTACCAACCCAGCTATAAATAAACTGCAGTTTTTCCACAAAAGTGATATAATTTTAAAGTATTTGTACGGTCCAGTAGGTTCTCTGTACAATTAGAAGAATCCAAGTGGTAAAATGCACGTTGATAATGCTTTTGCCCCTCAAAAATTTGAAAGACGGGAATTTAAAAAAAAAAATAATAGTTAAAATTATTGAGAAATAAATTAATTTATAGAAATAACTTTTCTATGAAGTTTAAAAACTAAATTAATATAGAATAAGTTCTTACGAGATATGTATTTTTATTTGTTACTAAAATACAATAATTAATTGACGGAGTAAATAAAATTATTTTTTATTTTAGAAACATAGTAAAATTTTAAGCTAAAACATTTTGTCCAAATGAATTGAAATAATACTATGAGTATTTCGCAATCACAAAATTTCAAAGTTCGTCTAACTACAACGCTTGAAGATCCCCAAGGGCTGGTGATGGACAGTAACGCGGATTCTCTTTGCTCAAAAAATTATAATTTGTAAACTGTTGCAATTTTGAAGTAAATATTGTGGTTTAAATGGCTGAGTTACTGCAATTTTAAAACTGGAATTAAAAAAAGCCATACATTTTCTTAAGTTTACTTTTAGCTGCCATGTCCTCCTTTTAATTTACTTATTTTCGAGTTTCAGTGGATTTGTATCTATTTTACATTGAACTCTCCTCAAATCCTTTGTAATCTCTCGGAGCAAAATTGCATTTCACAATTTATTAGAATACAATTTACAACAAGCTACTTGGAACATTAATTTTACTTAGCGTATTAATCAAACCAAAGAGGGATTTGGAAATGTATATTTTGGGCTTAACTCAGATATAGGAAGCGAAATGTTTCTGAATTTATCGGAAATTGTTTGACAGGTGGATAAAATGATGATACAAACACTATCTAACATTCATTTTATTCGGAATGTGTGATTGTAACTTATTAAAGTAGTCTTTTGAGACTAGGTATTTCTGACGATATAATTCAGTCCATATTTTACTTAAACTTTGACTAAGTAGTCAACAAATTTTGTATAAAATTTAAAATTCTATAGAAAAGTTGACTATTAACAATATTTTCTTAAACACTACAATGACTCACACTCCATTTCAGTTACTGATTTATGAGTTTTAATTGTGTGCTTTCAATTTTATAAAAGTTCATTTTAAATAGAAATGAATGGCAACCTTCTATTCTGAATTAGTTTTTGATCTGTGCTGGATCTAGTAATGGAGGTTGTTTTTACCTACGAACTTCGAGCCGTATCAAAAGTTATCCTTACTAAGATTTAGTAAATTCGACGAAAATCTTTCGCTGTGTTTGCTGATTTTTTAAAAATTTGTATAAATCTTGTGTCGAAGCGGTCTAGGTGACAAACCTACTTGTTTTAGGATGCTAAGAATATTAGTAAGTAACACGAAAGTAGGCTATTTTAGTGTGTGATGTTGTGTTTATGTGTTTATGTATTTATTTAAATTACAACTACCATACAGATCTAGTCCAATTACAGGTAGAGGATAAAAGCAAGGCAAAGCACAAAATTAAAAACTAAAATGGAACACTAAAAGAAAAACAAAAAATAAAACTATTAAAACAAAAGGTCGTAAAATCAATTAAAAAGATCCATCGTTAAAATTGAAATTTCAGCTCCAGTTTCAGATTCCCAAACAAAAGATCCAAATATATAACAGGACAACAAAATATACAGTACAAAAATACAGCCCAAAGACAAATAAATATACCAAAAAAAAAAAAAAAAAAAAAAAAAAAAAAAAAAAAAAAAAAAAAAAGAGCATCAGCACACAGAAAACAAAAGAAATTAACAAAAATGAGAAATATCAATTTTAAAATTAGAAAAATCATCAAAAAAAATATCTCTTTTGACTGGTAGATTATTAGCAATATTTATAAATTGCGTATGGGTTTTGGTTTTTAAGATAATTTTTAGTTAATAAAGGTTGCTTAAATAAATTTTATTACGAGTATTGTTGGAGGAATATAAAAATAAAATTCTTTAAGTAAAAAAGGACAATAAATTTTTTGTTATGAAATAAACATAAAAAAATTTAAATAATGTACCATTCTTCTGGTTTCCAATGAATTTATTTTTTTTGTTTTGATCTAATTGAGGAGTTCGATGGATATTGCTCATAAGCTATTGATTTAAAATGAATATATCGTAAGAATTTATTCTGTATTCTTTTAATGGTATAGATTATTTGCTTGCAAGAAGGATTCCAAATGACACAGCAGTATTCTAATTTGGTCGAACTAAAGTATTTAAAAGACATACAAGAACAGATATGTCAGAAAAATTATGGTATTCTTTTTAGCATACCAATTTTTTATGCGCCTTTTTGTTATCTCCTGTATATGCCCAAATTAAAAGTAAAACTAGAATCATAAAAAAACACCAAAATCCCCAATCTTTTTTTGCGAGCGAGTTGTATTTGTTGATAGTATAAATTGTGAACAAAGTATTTATTTTCTTGTGAATGTAACAACAAAGCTTATCATATTTTAAAAAAGGCTATTTTTTATACACCACGAATGCAACTTGCAATTCCCTTGTAAAATTCACAGTCGATAAGTTGAAATACAACGGTGATTTTCGTCATCAGCAAAAAAATAAACATTCAAATAAATCAACTAAATCATTAAAAAACAAAATGAAAAGAAGAGGTCCAAAACGATCTTGGGGTACCCCAGATGTACTGACAAAACATCTGAAAAAGCGTTTTATATTTACATACAGAGGTCTTTCTTTAAATTGTGCGTAACCACATGATTAATTCTTTACTAAACCCAATATTAAATAATTTAATCAATAAAATTTCAAAATCAACAGTGTCAAACCTTTGCAAAACAGTAATATTACTCAAGTTGTGCATTTATTTTAAAGCTTTGAAAAAATGTTTATTTAAACACAATAAAAATTTCTAGCAGTAGAACGTTTTTTAACAAAACCGGGGCTGATTAGGGAAATAATTTGAGAAGTTTGAAGTGAAATTTTATTGCAAATAAATAAAATTCAAAGTCCTTTAGCGAAAACTTAAATAATAGCAATGGGTCTATAGTTTTTTATGTCAGCTTTTTACCTTTTTTGTAAACGGTATAATTTTTACGTCTTCCGATATCTGGAAAAACCTTAGTTTTTAAAGACAATGAACGTATATTAAAAGGATAAATAAAATATCAATTTTAGCTTTGATTTATACGATGGAATGCAAACTAAACCTGCAGAAATAAAAATCCCTTTAAAACCCTTAAGCTAATTTCAACCTCAGTGTTAGTACAATTTCAAATATTGACGCAATCCATTGAGTTTAAACAAAAATTGAATTTCATAATAATTACCTGTTTGGAGGAACTTTTTGTATAAATGCTAGAGAAATAATTCTTAAAACACCCTCCGCAACTTCAATATCACTAGTTATTCTTTACCGTTACAAAACATAACATATTTTGATTAGTACTTTACGAAAATATGACCAGAAGGATTTAGGATTTGTTTTAAAGATTTTTTCTACAGAATCAATATGTTTTTCGGGCACGACCAATATCAGATTTAATTTTTTTCCTAATATGTTTTGTATGTTCAAGTCATTTTAAGTTATTGTGTTTCCTATACTTTTTAAGATAAATATTTTTTTTGCTTAATATTGTTTACGATTTCCCCTGTGAACCAAGTGGGATATTTCTTTTTAACAGCCTTTGATTTTTGGAATACATTCATCCAATATTTCATACAACACAGAATAAAAACTTTCCAATGCAATATTAATAGAATCATAGTTGTTTAAAAAATTCCAATCAACAAGGGCCAATAGTGTGCATAGCAAGTCAAAATTAGCCCTTTTAAAAATTGTAGGTGTGTATCATAGGATCTAATGATTCATTTTATATTTTGATATACTAGCGATTTTATTGAAATTTATTTGCAACGCAGGATGATACCTATCCTCAGGAGTTATTGGGGAAAGAGGTTGAATGATTGAAGCATCAAAAATAAGTAAGTTTGATCAGGACTAGATCCAGAATTCTGTTTAAAAAATTTACAATATTATTGCATTGAATTAACTCATGCAATTGAAGAAAACAAATAAATTCGTGCGTAAGTAAGGTATTTCCAGCAGGTTTATGATCGGACCAATTAATAAGGGGAAGATTAAAATCGCCAACAATAACAAGGTTATTAATATTAGAAAAGTATTCATCTACAACATCATAGAATTCATGAAATATACTATTACTTGCAGAAGGAGGAATATAAATACAACAAACACAAACAGATATATAATTATCAATACAAATTTTCACCCATACCGCTTCACCTGAAAAATCAATGTGAGACACCAACCTAGCTTTCAAATGTTTCTTTGCCGCTATTAATACACCACCACCAAGACTCAATCCAGTAAGCTGATAATCGCGATCTTTATCAACAATGTTCTTGTTTATTTTCACTAACACAAGCTATCAAATGACCTGATCTACTTATTTAACGTTCATCCTATACTGTGTACAGAGCGCATGTCCTTGATCGGGAATATGAACTTCTCTACGAAAATCTCAATTTCTTATCTTCTTTGATAAAATAAACTTTTCTTCCTCTAATGGAAATGCTATTAGCTGTATCTTGTTACTCGCAGACTCCACAAATACTTATCCATTAGAAGAAAATATTCGTGTACTGATAATATACTTTTTCGCGTCCCACCATTAGTAATATTTATTTTCTTGTATGTGTGGTAAAACTGTTCCAGCGAGACTTTTTCTCGATTTATAACTAAAATATATTTGAAGTCGTGTTATTTGATTTATTTTCGAACATTGATATTTTTTCTTGCCCCAAACCATTGTTTCCGCCAATAGTATTTGTAAAGAAATTTTTAATAAACAACTTCTACTTCGCTGTTAACACTTGGTTCCACGGCCGGGAAGCACAGCATCTTCTGCACGCGAAAGGTCCCAGGTTCGGGCATTGCCAAAATATCTGCCGCCCTATAAATGGGCTGTGCAGCCAAAAAGTCCGACGAATAATGTAGAGGGAGTGCACGTTAAATTTGCTTTAAAGCCGCGAAACGATGTAGCCCTTTAAAAAAAAGTTGCGTTTAGGTTGCCTACTCAGGGGGTTGGCTCGTCACTTGACCGTGGTTCTAAATAATGACGCCCGTCTCCAACAGCCCTCGTGCAGTTTGCAGTGCGACGATAAATCAACTCAACCGATGCCCTCGCTTCTTTGATTTATACCAATCAACTAGAATCAATGTTCGTGAAAGTACAGACCACGAACACAAATATCTTGTAACCAAGTTTTTAAATGACTCAATAAATCGACATTGAATGAGTAAAGAAGTTGACAATACTTTTTTTGCGTGACATTTTTGGTTTATTTCAAAATAAAGTAATCCATAATTTAAAAAAAAATGAACTTCAAAAGTGAGAAAAAAACTCTTAAAGCACAGTAATTTTGAATCATGGTGAAAACTAGAACCATAACATTCCATTGATTGGTAATGAAAATCCATTCTTTTAAAGCCTAGAACTTTGGAACAGTTGATATGCACAAAATAAAAATATGTCTGAAACTATGATAAAATAAATATTTATAAAAACAGGACGTATGTCCGACAATTTAAACCTAAATTCCTTACTTGAAAGCTGCGGAATTTTCAGATACCAAACAAATAAAATATTTTTGTTTTATCTTAAAATAAAACACTCAAATTTTTAAGTTATAACGTCTTAGTCTATAACGTTATAAGTCTCAGAGTTTTTAAAAAATAACCTCATAATTTAAGAGTTATAGTTTTATGTTGAAATAAATGGATGAGCGATTAAGTTTATATCCCAACAGTTACGCATTTTTATTTTGCTTTTATGTGTGATAGGACATAGACTTAGGACTCGCATTAGGATTTTGTTTTAAAAGAGACAGCAATTTTAGAATCGGCCTATGAATATGCCCTGTTAAAAAGCGTTATGCCAATATGTTTTTTTATTTATCTACACTATAAATTTATTATGACGCATTTTTATCTGATCATTACGTTGTGTTTTCGGAAAGTAATCAAGTACTTAAAAATTGATTCTAGGAATTTGATGTTTCTTGAACAATTCACAAACCCATATCGCTTTTGCCAGTTTAGTTGGAGATGACTAATTTTTTGCTTTTATGATTTGGTTTACAATAGCTGTTTGTGCGTTGCCATTACATCTTTTTATTGAAATGTAAAAAAATAATCAAATTTTTATCCGCGAACAACCAAAAGGTCCATTCACGCGCTACGATTTCGGTAATGTTTGCCGCCGGATGATCGCATAGGCAACTTTATGTAAATTGGATATTTCCCATTTGACGGTTAGTCGCTTACGATTTTAACTGCGGTTTTCAATTAGGTAGTTACAGTGTTAGGTGAAAAGGAGGTGCGAAAAAAATATGAAGTACATTAATTGTCACTGGGGCTGGGGAGGCCAGTCGGTTAAGGCCTTGCATGCGGTTCGGGTCCAGGCATCGCCAAAATAACTGCCGACCTTTAAACAGTTCGTGCAGCAAAAATGTCCGACGAATATAGAGGGAGTCCCGACGCTGCGACGATGTCGCCCGTTGCGTTGGATGCCTACTCAGGTGTCGGCTCGTGACCTGACTGTGGTTCGGAATCATTTACGCAAAACACTGTGGCGTGTAAAAACGAGCTGAAGTATTCCCAATCGACTTCCTTTTTTGAGCGTCGTATGAAGATAGATGACCGAGTGGTCGAATTTATCATATTTTAATATTAATAAATTTTGCAGTGAGTATTTAAAAAATTAATTTTATATGGTTAGATGTTGGGCTTGGGAACAGATGCTACCACACCACACTTTCTCATTAAAAAAAGTCAAGTTTAATTAAAACTAGTCGAATTAACTCCTTTCATACATGTCGCTATACGTGCGTTGTTTCTTCGGGGTCAGCACAGGAGTCGGCCTCGTTTCTCGAAACGCGGCTCTCAATCAAGAGGGGGGTCGCCAAATAGCCCACGTGTGAGCTCTGGTTCAACGATATATTTCAACCAAAACACTCATTACTCATTAAAAAGAGTTGTAAGATCAAAGTAAAAAATTGAAGTTGTTAGTGGAAGAAAGTGACAAAAAGGTGAAAACGCGAGAAATGATCTTCAAAGTTTTTCGTATCGTTTTACGCAAGTTTTATTTTCCCAAAAGCAAAAGCCGAAAAATCAGCAGATGCCTTTTGTCTTCTCAGTTGTATTTATTTAATCTCTTTACAAACAAAATGTGTCTTGTCTCAAATTGAGATGTAAATCCAGTCAAAATTTTGTAGCTTCAGGAAACCAAAATTTCTGTAGAAAAAAATATCAGGAATATTCTTCTTTCTAACAGGATTTTTAAAAGTTGTGTTGGGTGCCTGCTTAGATGTCGGCTGGTTTTCTTGACCAGCCGACTTTTAGTTCTAAATTGGGAACATGCTACATAACGTACTACAAATCAGTTACATTACTAGTTCGGAAATACAAAAAATTCGTTTGATTTTTTTTTTTTTTGTAACTTTGATAGCTTCTTTAGCGCAACTGCTATTAGGAATCAAAATAGGTAATTTTTTCTTGAAATACACATCACTTTCTCTTTTTAAAGGCTAGATAATTCTTTTAATTCAATTTATTTACAGATGTGATAACATCACCTGTTCAGCAGCTGTTGTAAGATGAGACTTGCATGTATGTGACCATGTGTTCGATGTTTATCCACCAAATGCTCATTTAACAAATAATTTTCTTTTTAGAAATCCTTTCGAAAGTGTTGAATGCTTTTAATCCGGTGGACTTTTTTACTCCTACTGTCGTAATTGGCAGATGTTTCCAGCAAAAAAAAACCCGCAAAAAAAAAACCTGTGGTTAAAGCATTCCACTCAGTCGCTTATGTGGATAAATCATTATGAAGACGATCAAAGTTAGATTGCATGACGTTATGTACTTAAATTCATTGATAATTGGAACTTTTTGTTTTGTTGAAATTTTCTATAAAATGCTTCAATTTATAATATTTGGAATGTTTTGTTTTTCTAATTGATTTAAAATTTTTAATTGTTAAGAACATCGTTTTCGTTCAATTTGTTTAGTTTGAGTTTTAATTGCCTGTATGTGAAGAATCTGTTTGTGTTTGAGCTTTGTCCATATTCGAAGTTTAAAAATCAAACAATTTTTTAAAAAAATATTCGGCACAATTATTGAAACTGTGAGTTTATTTTCCTTATTTATTGATTTACTTGTTATTGTTACATTGACTTTCCTTTACCCACCGAATATCAAAATTTTAACAATTTCTGTTTTATGCATATACAGTCGAACCTCGTTAACGCGAACTCGAAGGGAGCACCGAAACATTCGTGTTAACCGAATTTCATGTTAACCGTCTGGAATTTTTCTCTGCATTGAACCAGTGAATATTTTTAAAAAATAAATCGAAAAAATATTCTTATTTTACATAATAATCAAGCATACAAATAGTAATTCAATTAATATAGTGGCATTTAGAGTAGTGTACATACTATCGAAACATTAAGAAATTTATTAAGGAATAGCAATTAAGAACAGAGCACAGATAGTTACAAACTCTATTAAGACGAAAATTTTTTAGCATTGGCTTTAGTTCGGGGGGAAATGCTTTCATTTCACGTTAAGCGGGAATTTCGTGTTGAGCAAGTTCGTGTTAACGAGGCTCGACTGTATTTTCATATTTTTTCTTTCTATTTTCATTCATTGCGAATATTTTTTCGTAAATCGGTCATGATCATATTCGCTAATTAATAATTGTGTATATCAAAAACTTCCTATAACTTAATTATTACGCTTCTTCTATCTCAAGTTCTAATAGGCATTTGGCTAATTTTTGTCTTTACATGCTTTTATAGTTCCCGCCACCCTGATTTGTGACACTTTAGGGATGGAACCGGTATTTGAAAAACCGGTTTTTCTGAAAAACTGCCATACCTAACGTGTTCTAATTTGGTTGGCGGCGAGTATAGGACACACTTTTACACCTTATCCATCAATAAACTTCCTTTGACCATGCATCATTACCTGAGGCGGAGAAGCCATCTGCCATTAAAGAAACTTTCAAGGGTTTGTTTCACTTAGTTCAACTAACTGCGTAGTAAGTTTTAGAAGAGAATCATTTAATGCGTCTTATTGCTTAGAACATTTATTCAAGAAGATTAAAAATATTACAGAGGCCAGATGCGAACGGAAGAAAATTCCTGTCGCCATCTGGTGATCAATTTTTAAAACAGTTTTTATTTACTCATATTTTACACTCCCGCCACAAATGCGACAGGTTTGTTGCATTTAAAATTCACTTTCACATTTACTGAACTTCTAAATTATAAAGTCTTTGTATTGGCCTTTTTATTATTTCTCTATTTCCTAACTGAACCTTAGCCGATCTAATTTGTTATCTCTTCCGATAAACAATTCTATAATACGACCTAATTTCCAATTACAACGATTTGGGTTGTCCTGGTGAACTAATACTACATCATTAATTTTAAATTCAGTTTTATTTTTTGGAGAATTTGTATACACTGCAGTTCTTAATTGCAAGGTGTATTCTTTATAAAATCTATTCCAAAAGTTTTCCAAAATTTTTTGCCTATGTTTCCATTTAGATAAAATTGTTGATCGGGAAGATTCAGTTTTACAATCACCTTTAGGTAACAATGTTAACCTAGAACCAATAAGGAAATGTGCAGGGGATAAAGGATCAAACAATATTGGATCATCGTAAATGTACGTTATGGACGAGAATTAATAACAGCTTCAATTTCAACTAAAACAGTATTCAATTGTTCAAAGTTTAAAAAGCTTTACCCAAAATACGCTTTAAACATGCTATAATAACATTTTATAATAAATAATTATAAATAATATTGGAAATAAATACATTCAAAAACATAGTAATCGATATAAATTTAATGTTAATTATACAAACAAAATACATTGTATGCACTTGAAACAAGAAAAGATTTTTAGACATTTGACAGACATCAATAATTTGAATAAACATTTACCAAAAACGCTTTTCAAACCACCAAACGATAATGCAAAATTAGGATCCAATTTGCTAAGTAATTTTTTACACGGTCCCTAAAATTCGTTTTTTTCAGTATTTTACAATAACTCGGCAAATAATTGTTGTTGAATTAAAAAATTCGGGATTTTGGTTCTACTTGATCTACTTTATCGATTTATGTAACAAAAATTTGGGGTTGCTATTCATAATTTATTTTTTTTATTTAAATTTAAATAAAAAAATAATAAAAATCAAAAATTGATGAAAAAACTTGTGTGATTTGTTTTTGGAAGATTATGAAGTATATAATAAAAAAAAAATTGTTGGTTTAATTCATTTTATTTGTGGAGGTATAAATAAAAGTTTGTGAAACTTTTTAACATTATGGGCCTTCAACTTCGAATGCTTATATCTCAACAAATAATGCAAATTAATAAAATTTGTTTTGGATCTGGGGTATTTTGAAGATGATAAACATTTTTATTTAAAAAAAATTAGGTGTTGCCATTGGAATTTTAAAGTTGGTACTCATTTTAATATGTAGACGACCCCTTATACAATTTTGGTTTCCAGTTCTGAATTCCTTACGCTATTTCCTGAAAAATGACACCTTTCACAAAATTTCCTGATCAATAGCAGCCGAAAAACGAAGGGTGGATCGTTTTTTTTTCCCCAGCTGTACCTTTACACACTAAATCGAAAGCGAAATAGGCTATTTTTTTAAAAAACTGTTATACTATTTTCTTTCAACTTCGAAATCCGGGGGTGCACTTGCTCTTGCAGCGACCATGTTTGCTACAAAATATTAGTACTATATATACGTTTACGCATTAATGTAAATTATTTGTTTTCTTTCTTAAAAATATTCGTATCTTTATAATAATTTTTTATGCCGAATTCGTTTTAAATGGGTCGTAAAATTTGCCGCCCCAAAAATTCGCCGCTCTTGGCTACAGACTACTTAGCCTATTTAGAAATCCGGCCCTGTAGATGTCTAAAAAAAGTTGCGTTGGTTGCCTATTATAGTGTCGGTTCTTCGTTGCCTATTCCAGTGTCGTGGTTTTGAATTATGTCACCGATAGCCTGCGGCTCCAACCCGACCTTCGAGCATCTCCGAAATTACTAGAAATGTTTTCGTTACTTATAGTCAAATTAGAGCTATTTACTTATTAAAGTCGTAGTTTGAACAGATCTGATTGCATTTTATTTGTTAATTCAATGTTATAATTGTATCCGATATATGGCGTTAGTTGTTGGTAGTAGTTGTGAAATTGCCCTACTAAAAATGGTCCGTAGAGATCCATAAAAAAAGTTGTACGGGGATTTGGCCGACGGATATCAATAGAGATCAGCTCTATTGATATCCGTAGGCCAAATCCCATACAGCTTACTGATTTCTATGGATGTCCGTTGGCCAAATCCCCGTACAACCTCTACGGATGTCCGTTGGCCAAATCCCCGTACAACCTCTACGGATGTCCGTTGGCCAAATCCCCGTACAACCTCTACGGATGTCCGTTGGCCGAATCCCCGTACAACCTCTACGGATGTTAGTTGGCCAAATCCCCGTACATCCTCTACGGATGTCCATTGGCCAAATCCCCGTACAGCCTACTGACCTCTATGGATGTCCGTAGGCTAAATCCCCGTACAACCTCTACGGATGTCCGTTGGCCAATCCCCGTACAACCTCTACGGATGTTCGTTGGCCAAATCCCCGTACAGCCTACTGACCTCTACGGATGTCAGTTGGCCAAATCCCCGTACATCCTCTACGGATGTCCATTGGCCAAATCCCCGTACAGCCTACTGACCTCTACGGATGTCAGTTGGCCGAATCCCTGTACATCCTCTACGGATGTCCGTTGGCCAAATCCCCGTACAGCCTACTGACCTCTACTGATGTCAGTTGGCCAAATCCCCGTACAACTTACTGACCTCTACGAATATCTGTTGGCAATTTTCCAAAACAGCCTAATTGCTCTCAATGAATCACTCTATGGTTACACACAGGCCATCGTCCGTCGCCACACAATCTACTGATCTCTATAGATCATTGTAATATAGATATACACTGGCCGATTGAAGTGCAGCCTACAGATATCTGCGGTTAACTTACTCTATTCGTCCAGCAAAATAGTTTATCTTTGAGGAGAGTAATAAATATTAGTTTGAAAATAAAACAAATTCATCATTAATGAACAATTATTGATTATAAAAATTAATTTTAATTATTTAAAATTTTTTAATCAGTAGGACCTTGATTATCTGATCTAATTGGGACCAGAGGTAGGTTGGATAATCGAAAATGTTCATTAACTATTAACTAATAAATAATATAAATACTGGATAAATAAATACTCATTATGGTAAAAATTTTTTAGCAAGGTTTGAAATGAAATCTTCCTAAAAGTCAAATAGCATATACCGTCAAAGTCTGTTACAATAGCAACTTGTTTATAACACCATAAATGTTTGGCCCTTAAATTGTCTACAGACCTTGATGTTATAACATCTTGCTTATAAATAAATTTTTAATGAACTCCTTGGTTATGTTACAACGCTAAAAATGTTATTTGATATACATAATGCCTGCTTAAAGAAAAATTCATTTTAACTTTAATTAGTAATGAGTATATCATACGTATTTTACACGATTTACTACACTTAATATTCTATTGTTTATAATGTTACTAGATTATAACGTCATAAATATTGAGGTCCCTTGAAAGATGCTATAACCAGGTCAGGTTGTAATTTACCCTCATGATAACTTGATAATTTTAAGCTATGTCATGATATATTAAAAATTTGGTTAAATCTGATTTAATTTATGCAATGTTAAAATAAGAACAATGGTTATTTTAAGTTAAATTAAAAACCCTGTTAACCAAACTCTACTTTATATTGATTTCGCTCGTGCTGTACTGGGACATTTTTCAGTGCTTTGAAAGTAAAAAAAAAAGAACATGCTTATTACAAATCACAGTACATGCCATATCGCTTAGCATAAACCAAAATTTTGCAGTTTATCTTACAATATTATTCAGTGATGAAAATTTTAAATAGAAAAAAAACACTGTTATAATTTTCTAACCATTTGTATCATTTACACATTATTTTCAATTTATACCAAAATTAAACTTTATAAATTGCATATTAGAGTATCATTTGATTTTTTTTGTTATATATATATTTTAATTAAACATTAAAATTATATCGTCTGTCAAATGAGATAACCAAGAATGTGCAAAAACACAGGTACAGAAACCGGAAACAGACAAATTTCTGGGCTTCGGTTAAATGGGCAAAACCAGGTCTTTAGCTGAACCGGGTAAAAATAAAGAACTGGTTTATAGAATAAACAATTTAAGCGGCTAAACGAAGGTTATTCTTAATTCTTAGTTTGAATTATTGTCGCACTAAAGCTACACGAGGAGTATGGCGAAGGGTGTCGTAATTTAGAACCACATTCAAGTGAAGAGCTACTAAAAACTGAAGGAAAATTTAATGCTGTTTGATAAACAATGGATTATGGTGTCATAAAAATATATCATAATGGATTTATATGATATGGGTTCATTATACTTATTAACCCTCTCACTGCAAAAAATGCCCTAGGGCATCAAGAACTATGCCATTGGTAATGCTATTCATTTGACATATTATTCGGCAACAAAAATCTTAAGAAACGGGCACATGAAGTGCTATTTTTTAATTAAAAAACAGAAGTTACTTTTAATTTTAATTTCATTGTTTATAAATGTAAAATGGCAACTTAATATAAACTATTCCTTTTGATAAGGACATTCTTTGCGATTTTTATGTTCAGGAAATATTCGAAAATCACACCTTCGAGACATTTTTTAAGTACAGATATTGTTATCGGCACATCATATGATTGTAGGTTTAAATTACGATCCTCTTGCCAATGCCCTAGTGTAGCACATGTTAGTACTCGTTACATTACAGTAAGTACACCTTAAACATGTTCCTAAGTCCTGGTCGCCATTATAAGTTGCCTAGGGTGCCTACTCAAGTGTTGACTCGTCAATGATTGTGGTTCTAAATTATGACTCCTATTGTAGTCAGCACTATGCACAAGCCATAATTGTCACTACTTTTCAAACTCATACGTACTTCAATTTTGAAATTATTTAAAAAAATTACAACACTTACTTGCTAAATGCTTCTTTAGACTTTACAGGAGACCCTCTCTCGCAATCTGTAGATTTTGGTGATGAATGTCAGCTTTATTCCATCCTGCAACCATTCCATCCATTTTGCAGCTTACAGTGGTGTGCTTAATGCATAACTTTAAAAATTAAGTTTAATTGAGGCGAGTTTAATCAAAAAACCGTCTCCCAGATTATCTTAAATTCTTAAGTTATGCATATACTTTATAATGATGAGCTTAAGCTAGAAAGAAAAGATAAAAAAATTAAGTATTATATTACATAATAAAATACTTCTAATAACTTGACAAAAAATTCTGAGATGCTTTTATACACATTCAATGTCCACCAATTATTAATTATACAAAAAATTACATTATTTAAAACGATGTGTTATAATTAACAAAATGAATTTACACTTGAAAATTTCTATTATACAAGAGATTTGTAAACATCTCATTCATAAACAATTCAAACAAAACTACTAAAAATGCAACGAACACACGCGGTAGAATTCAGCCTAACCTGAAATCTGTTCGTATTTCCGATAAAAATGTTGTAAAACAATATAAAACTTACCTTTCATCTTTTTTTAAATCTTCTTTTCATGATTTGTTATTATTTTAGTCTTTAATTGGTAGCTTTAAAACAATTTTTAAAGTTAAAATTGAATAACAAGTAACAACATTCTAAAAAGTAAACAAATATCATGCAAAAAGTTACGGTTAACAGTTAATTGAATTTGTTTCGTACTATGAATTTACAACTGGAATATTTATAATTTGATTCTTCAGCAGTTTTCACTTTTTCTTTTGTATTTAAGCCAATCTACATGACTTTAATTTAAAAAAAAACATTTTATGTTAAAACAAAGCATTTACAGTATTTTTCACACTGAAGCTCAGTAGTAGTCTTTGGCAACTTGGAGGGTTATTCGCTCTCCAAAACAATATTTTATTTGTTTGTGAATTTATATTACATTCTCAATGGCTAACGTGCATTATAATCTAATTTTCAACACTGCAACCATTACTTTATGTAAAGTTCGTAACCAAAAGAAAACTCATGTCTGGCAAGGAATGCGAATTCTTTTCGAAGCCGACGATTTAGCAAATCGCCAAGGTTGACTCGTATACGTTCCACATTCTTGAGCTTTTTGTTTAGAATATACATAATTAAAGCAGTTAATAGATGAATATTGTTTCTATTCGAATATTTGGAATGTATTTTTTTTAATAATAGGTATAATTCATTCTAAGTGAGAAACTTTCTAATAACAATCATAAAGTTTAAACTGGCCTTCCACTTTCTAAGTTTTCTAATTAACTTTTTAAAAAAAAGTAACGCACAAGAAATAAATGTTTAAAAATTTGATTGTTCTTTTTTGAAGTTTATATTCTTTAATGGTATGCATCAGTTAGTTGGCATATAGTCTTTTATTTCTCTCTCTAACACATAAGCGGAAAAACCACACGTGCAACTACTATAAAAATTAAATGTTAATAAAAGCTAAAAACATACATAAAATTTTTACATATTTGATAGTTTAGGAATAAAATATTCACAAGAGTACTAATAAGTTATAAAAAATTGCTAAAATTGGCTCTAAAATTACTTATTAGGCATATTTCCATTAGTAGGCTTAAGAACGATATGATCCCCACGTGAAGATTTTTCCTTATTTTTTTACTATTTTTTGGAACGATTAATAGGCTTGCGAACATTATAAATATCCCCTCGTAACGAATCGTTTAAAATTTTGGAAGCATAAATTTTATAATTATAACTATGTTATTTGTTTTGAAAGAAATTCTTTCAAATAATTAATAAATTTTAATAATTTATCCAAGTAAATTTTTGGGAGAATTTTGATAGTAATGTAATTTAACCAATAAATGAAATTGTGGTAACAAATTAATGTATAATTAGGCAATATAATTTTTTTTTACAATGAACTGTGGGCGTAAGATTTGATCTAGGGAGAGGGTCAGGTTAAATAATCTGTCACTCAACCGATTTAATTTTTTTTTAAATTTTATTTGTATTTTTTTCTACTTGCATTGCTTAAAAAAAGTATTTTTTTTATTCGAAAGTTATGACTATTGAAAATGGCAGAGTATTTACTTTAGACCACTTTCAACCACACTTATAATAATAATAAAAAAAATAATAAAAAAAATACTTAGTAGAATATATATTTTACAATTATTTGTTACTTATTTTCAATAAAGGAGGGGGCTTAAAAGTGGAATAGAGGAGTAGTTGGTTGGTTGGTAGACATATATATTCAGGTTTGTGTGCTTGGTCAGAGGAGTAGTTTAAAAGTGTTTGTAGGTTTAAACTTAAACAACTGTGGGATTAAAACAAATACCGTTAAAAGAATGTGATTAAAACTGAAACCACAGTACCCAGATACTCAATTAAGATCCTATTGATCACACTCCTATTGATATTTGAAAAGGTCTATAGGTATCCATTGAGATCGAAATCCTATTGATCACAAGTCTATTGATATCTGTAGAGTTCTTTGGTTATCCATAAGAACCGGAATCCTACTGACCACATTCTTATTGATGTCGTAAAAGTCTATGGATATCCATAGAGATCGGTATTCTACTGATATCTCTTGTATTGATGTTTACGGATCTGTATTGATATCAGTAGAGAATAAAATCAGTAGCGTACCGATATCAATAGAGATTCAGTAGCCTGTACCGATATCGGTAGGTGCATCCATAGAAATCAATAGAGTTGTATTGATGTCGGTAGGTTTTTGTACTGATCTGTATGGGTCATTTTTAGTAGGGTGAGTTTCAATATTCTTGGTTAAATACTTTTTTTGTGAAACTAGAACAACAAAAATAAATACACGATAGTAACTGATATGTAAATTTCCTTTAACAAATTTCCCTTAATATTTCAGAAATTTAAAAAAAGCAAAATTTGCTATTTCCAAAACATAATATACTCAAAGTGCGCGAAAGCATTTTTTTTATATCACATTTTAAATTTCGTTTATTACTTATTAAAATTACAATAAGTGGCAAGTAAATATAAAGTATTTTTCAACCATTAGCAATAACGATATTCAAAGCTTACGATATTAATTTTCCTTGATTATATCGTTTGTATAATTTTATGTGTTGCCTGGAAGGGCCCGGGGCCCCTTGGCAACCAATGTATACTGTTTTGAAAAATAAAAGTGTTTTTTTTTAATTTTGCCGTTTTATTAAAGGATTTCAACTAATACAATTCTTTTCATTTATATAAAATTGTACTTGCAAGTTCACTTTAATTATCAGACTTTCAAATAAGAGCCGACGCGACAGTGTTCATATTTAAATATTGTTTAAATGTCTCTATTTTCTGAGAAACCTTTTTGTGTTTTTTTAATACGTTAAATGCCATAAGTCAATGTTTAGTTTAAAATATGATCATGGTTATTTTGTGTTGATAAAAAAATGTGTCGGTAGCTAGTTATATTATGTTCTGCAATAAATACCAACCGACTTTTTCCCCACGTAAAAAATGCATGTATGTGAAGTTTTACTTTAAATCTGACACTAACAGCCACGTCTGGGAATTCGATTAATTCAAAGGTGCTCCAAATTTACAGTTTTTTTACCTTTGTCAACTTTAAAATTGAATTTTATACTTATTCATTCATAATTTTACTAACTAATCTAATTTCTAGCTTGTTTCAACTTATCGAAATATGCCAATATATTTTCGATTTTACTTTCGAATATAAATACATTTTTGAATAACGTGTTCTTAATTATGGCAAATCAATCGAAGAGCTTTTTCATTTTGACAACGGATTATTTAAAGCTACTCGAAAATTCCAATATCTTGATCTAGAAAGTTTTGTTGCAAGAAATTAATCCTTCCGAACACTTAATACTACCATCGAACTCTACGTGGAAAGTGTTAATACTTATAAACCGAAAGTTTGATTTTAAAATTATTAATCCAAAATTTTAATCATTGTGATTTGTGCAAATTCTTAAGTTATCTATTCGTTTTTTTCACAATCCAGTTCACCACTACGAAAATAAGTGCAAATTTTTTTTTATGGGAAACTGTGAAAATTGTTAAACTGCAACAAAACCTAAATCATGTCAGACCTGTCTTGTTAATAGTTTTGTTCGTAGTTTTCCTCTTAAGGTGCATAATTATTCCTATCCATTTTAGTAATATATGGTGGCGTAGACTAGCGAAGCTCAAGCACTCGTAAACAGCCCAACCAGTGTTAATCGTAATTTGTGTAGACTGTCGTTAAAAAAAACATTTTTTCTTTTCGAACACTCAACTATAAAATATTTCCTGGTTGCATGTCACTAGCAGCAACAACTAATAGTATTTTTATAACAACGTGCAAAAAAGTTCACTTTTTTATATCATATTCATTCATAAATAGTTGCGAAAATGACACTTTACGTGCTTACGTCAGACAGTGCCGAAAGTACTACTTTCGGCACTAGTGCGGTAAACTAAATATATGAGTTTCTGATTGGTAAAAAGAACAAAATGTCATGAATATCTCTATGGAAACTAAATGATGTCAGGAAACTCACTTATTTCTATTGGTTCATTACTTTTGCATTTTCTAATATCTCCATGGAAACTACAAGCACTAAAAAAAATTTTAAAGGAAATTAAATAAGACAAAAGTAAGAAAACAAATTTCACGCCAAACAAATATCGCCATGGAAACTAAATGTTGTCATGAAAATCACTCATTGGTAGAAATACTTTTTTTCACGTTATTATAAAAAATATTGTAAGCAAGCACGTGCCAAATAATACTTTATTAAGCTCTTGTCATTATTTCACTCGACCTACGGTCTCGTGAAATAAAAGCCACTCGCTTAATAAAGTATTATTTCGGCACTAGTTGCTTAAAAACTATTATATTTATAAAAATTATGTTTAATTATTGTTAATAATTTATTAATTTGTTAACGTTATGTTCATCTTTCATTTAAAGGAGTCGGATTATGAAGTGTCCTCGCCAAGTCCTAAATCTAACAAGTTCTATTAAAAAATAATTATTTGTTTGAAAGGGCACTAAAATAACTTCTTGAATATTTTAATTGGAGGAAAAGACATCCTCCTTTGAAATCATTGTACTGAAATGATATTCATTTTACAATTGGTTTACTGAGCAATATTAACTTTAATTAGTGTGGAATAGTATTTAATTCAGTTATTTTTACGAAGCAGTATGATACGCACACAGAGTTTTTGAAATACTCTATCAACAATACTTGTTACTAAGCTACCATATTCATTACTTCATTGAACATGAAAAAATAGAATATTTCAAGAAACTGAATTACCTTAAAGTTCAGCAGAGACTTGATATTAATGAGTAAGAATGGAATCATTTTCTAAAGAATATTTTTTTTCTTGACTATTTGAGCATAGCGTAACCCTGTGGGCCGTTTTTAAACAAAACCACTTGTGAATAACAAGGATTTGAATTGTTTATGAGGTGACACCGCATGCGATTTTTCTTTTGTTGTGGGCAAAAAAAAAGCACCTTTTAATATTTTGGTTCATTAAATTTCAAAATGTGGAACAACTTGCGGGTGTACTGTAAAACCTGACAATCAGGTGACGGGTTTATACGTCTGTATCTCTCACAGGGGTAAGTAAACTTCTTAGTTGTCGTACACTATTTTTATCCTAAATTCGGACAAAGGTTTTTGTAAAGAGCGTGAACAGTTTTCCACATCACCCAAGGGGTACCGTTCATTGATGCGTTACCCTTTTTTATTAAGGCAGGGTTCCCCAAGAGGCCTATTTTCCTTTTTTCACATTTTGATTTCACAGTGTTGTTGCTTATCCTCCTCGATCCACGAGTTGACTGTTGAGTAGTCGAAGACTAGAAGAGGATTGCCATATAGATTCTCTTTAGAGAGTCCCATGAAATTCTATAAGTTATTCAGGAGAAGCCTGATGATTTTGGCATTTGGTGATTTTGGCAGGTAGCGAAGGTCTTCCTGCCCTCGTTCAAAGTGTCGAGGCACTTGATGTGACCACTGGCGAGTCTTGAGAGCAGTGTTCGAAATTGGATGCATAGAAGCAGTCTATGCGACTAACTTAAAAAAAAACACTAGGCGCTAATGCACATTAGAACTTTTTTTTTAATTTAAAATAAAACTTTTTGAAAAATTTCTCCACCATTTTTATAGAATACAATGAACGATTTTAATCCCAAATGAACGATTTTAAGATCGCCGGACTTGAGTGTTTATAGAGGCAAGGAGTTTCGCGATTTAGGATAACTGGGAGTACCAAATTAAA
>JAFNEN010001696.1:0-22827 GCA_019343175.1 Oedothorax gibbosus | reverse complement strand
TAAAATAAATTAATCCAAAACCATTTCAGAGGGAATAAAAGTTTAAAGAAAAGTCACGGGGGCCTTGAATTCCAAAAACTACGTGACCACTTCTCTATTCGCGGGACAATAATAGGAACCACTTACTTATCGTGGGAGGTAGGAATCGAATGTAGATGTTGCTGGATCGAAAATCGATGTAAAACAGGGCGCCCAAGTGAAGGCATGCTTGGTTAGTACATATATATTTCAGGAAACTAAAAGAAAAGTAAGGTTTAGATAAGAGCTGATATACAGAGTTTCTCAAAAATAGCTTATAAAAAGAAAAACACTAAACAGAAATCGATAATCTTGGTCTTAAATTAAAGCTAAAGTTAAGCAGAATAATTAAAAAAAAAAGGAAAACAGAAAATCGACATTTTTGAACCCAACACACCATCCACCCATTTAGGACACTTTTTTTTTTTTTTACTGAAATTACGAAATTTTACTTTCTGTGTTTGTGCCGGCTCAAGGGACATTCTCTCGTCATTTGACCTCCGTTCAAAATCACGAGGCGTACTTGGCTGTGCTAAAGTTACTTTTGGACAGTTGATATTTTGCCAAGTTGTCACGTTGCCAAGTTGCCTCAAAATACTGTGCGAGTTCAGTTTGCTAAGAACTATCACATTCATTTGGCAAATGACTCAGTTCTGGGGAATATGCCGATTCTGCAAAGACATAGCTGCTAATAAAGCAGCCCTGTTGGGGGAAAAAAACCCGATTAATGTGTCTCCTTTTTCTAGGGCGGCTTCACTTTTATGCGTGCCATGCACATCCGACTTATTCCTTACCTCCGCAAAGTTCCGGAAGTGGCCATAACACGGTCAGGGGCCCATTCCGGATTACATCTTGCGCCAAAAAAGGGACTAGGGAGAGGAGGGAAGTAAATTTATAAGGGCCATAAAACAAATAAAAAGGCCAAAAACATAAAAATAATAAAATGATTGTAATTCTATTTCCTATCACGTTTTGAACGAGGGGGTTAGGGGAATGAAAAAAACATGTTTTTTATTTGATCTTTTCGTTATAAATTGTAATGTTTTTAATTGAACTTAAGGTAAATTTACTTAAAAAAATAAGTACATTTATAAAGGATTTTTTAAAAGTATTTTATACAATTAGCTGATAAGTTTGCTCGAAAACTTACTGAAATGTTTTTAAACCTCCTAAATCAATCAAAGCTAATTAACACTTAAAAAACATTTGGATACAATATTCTTTCAAAAATAAATAATTTTTTTGCTAATTGTTTGCAATGTATTTGAAAAGCTCATCGATTAAACTTACACTTAAGTTACATAGAATTTGCATATACAAGTTTGACTTATATTAAAAAACTTAAATAGTTTTATTTTGGTCTGCCTACTAAAATTTTAATATTTTTTCACACAAAACATTTTTTTTTTTAATTTCACTACAAAGACTCTAAATAATACTTTGTGGTAGCGATGTACGAATATGTACCAAAAAACTAAAAGATCTCTAGCAGAACACTACTTCGTCGGTAAAATGACAAAACCACGAATGTGCAAAACTAGAAAAAGTGCAAAGGGATGGAAACCGGGAAAAAGTTTTTCAACCGGTTTTTGGCCTCGGTTAAATGGACAAAAACATTTCTTAAGCTGAACCGGTTAAAACTGAAAAACCGGTTTAAATAACATTTTAACCGGCTAAACTGAAGGTTATTGTTAGTTTGCATAATCGTCGCACCAGAGCTACACGACGAAAGTTTAGTTTTTACGGGCGCTTAGAAGTTTATTTAAAATTTAAATTACTAATTTTTTTTATCTACATTGAAAATAACATGCAAATTCTATTTTTATTCATATTTTCACTGTTGTCATCCACAAGTCCCACAGACAAGTGGGATACGTCATTTTGAAGCAAAAAATCAGATTAGGCTACATGCCAAATTTCATTAAAAAATTTAAACTAGAGCTTATTTAAAATTTAAATAACTAAAAATTTAATCTACATTGAAATAACATGCAAATTCCATTTTTATTCAATATTTTCACTGTTGCCATTTCGTTAAACGTACGAGAAACTTTTGTTAAAATAAAAATAAAATACACTTGAAAAAATATTTATTTATGTGATATAATTCGGTTTGGATTGTTGTATTATCACAATAGAGTTCTTTTAATGGTTCTATATATATGTATGAAGAAAGATGCATAGAGAATTCTAACTTGGCATAAAAAAAATATGCTAAGTTTCGCTTTTATTTTTAAAGCATCAATTGTACAAATTATATATTTTTTGAACTGTAAATTAATTTAACAAACTATAAATAAGTGAATTTTCGAAAGAAATGTAAATGGGAAATTCTGGCGACAAAAATATTTATTAAAAAGATTACATAATTATTCTTCGAACTTTAACAAATTTAGCAAACGATAAAGTCTAATTATTAAATCTGAGAAAGAAGATTAATGAAAATAGTTAATTTTGGCGTTTAAAACTTTGAATTACAAATAGCTAAAGGCCCTGTTTTTATTAGAATTAAATCACATTTGCCATTCGCAACAATCGCTCGAGAAACTTTAATTCTTTTAGACAATAAATTAAAATAAATTTATTTTTGCGACATCGATCAGTTTGAAATGAAGAGAAATATATTTCACTACGGAATCCTTGTATGTTGATATGAAATGTTTTCATTCTATTTAAAAGCGAGGAATATGTCATATTTATTCTTTAAAATATAAATTGATTTTTTGCAAACGATAAGTAATAATTATTGAATTTTCGAAATAAAATAAATGAAACTAGCCAAATTTAGCTTGTAAATGTTAAATATAGAATTAATGTTGTGTTTGGCGCGTTTTTTTTCTATTAAACACAAATATGTGGAAGCGAGTTAAGTGACAGATTCTGTTACAAACCTACTTGTTTTGTAAAAGTCCCGCATTGTCCCAGAAAACGAGGAAATAGTAAATAAAGTAGATTTTACATTTTTTTTTTATGAATGCTGTTGAACGCACCTGGCTCCCTAGTGAACAAATTGTGGACTTCAGAAAAAACTCAATTGTCCATAAACTTTAAAGGCCCTTCTTCTTACAAAGATGAACGTTTCATTGTCGTGTAGGGAATTTTAGACTTTTTGAAATCTGATAAAAGTTTGTGGAAGAAAATTAGTTGTAAATACGAATGAAAATAAAGTATAATAATTGTTAGTAAGTTTCTTTAAGGAAATTCTAATGTTTACAAAATATCATGCATACCTTTCTCAAAAATATAATGATGCCTTAAAAACTAGCAAGTTCTTTAATTGTGTGTTTGATTAATTAATATAATGACATCTATTAGTAATTTGTTTTATTTGTTTATGCTTATCTTTCTTATATTAAGTGTGTGAAGTGACTATCATGTACTTACAAAAAAAATACTTGAAAAATTCACGGGGTAGCGATGGAGTGTCCTGTTTTTGGTTTTGAAAATCTGGTCACATTAGATACGATACATTTAACCAAATAAGTAAAATGGTCCAACAGGTAGTATCTAAAATCAATGCCGTATCGGCCAATTATGGCCGATTACGGCCAACACAGCCAATTACGCCTCGTAATTTAGAACCCTGGTCAAGAGACGAGTTTCTTTTTTTATGATTCCATTCTTTTCCCCCCTTCTTGATTAGTAAGTGTCTCGATGTTTGTTGCATTCGGATTATTCATTCAAGCTACAGACCTCTCCGAATAGCGAGCGTTATTTTATAACCACCCAGTATATTCTTTTTTTTTTTCATTTTCTTTTACCAACAGCATAATAGCAGTTAAGAACTTTTTCGCTGCACCGAGTTTAAGGTTTTGTTTTTTATATTTAAGCCATCAAACTCGCATTGTCTTATTTTTAAAAATTATTCACTCTATAAAAATGTTTTTCTCCATAAAACAAGACTTTTATTTTATGTATATATACGTAATTTATGTGCCTCCAGCTCACACGTATAAATCTTTCAAGAACACAATGAGGCTTAGAATTTTCCATTGTTGCCAGTCAAAGTGTAATTTGTGAAGCACGAGTTTTAAAAAATGATAAATTGTGATCTTTTTCCTATCTAGCTTGACGTTTTTCGCATTCAGCACGAATCATTAAGCAAATACAATTCACAAGTCGCACTTTGAAAAGTCTCCAACTGTAGAGGGACAAAAATAGTAGATAAGTCCATTTTAATACTCTTAAAAAAAAAAGTCTAAAAATCGATTTTTTTTGTGTTGTTAACGTACACATAAATAATGTCTTCAATTTCAATAAATAACGTCTCCATGAATCTTGATTTCATAGTCGAAAGGTTAATCAATGAAAAAAATCTGGTTAGTCTATACTTGAAGAGTACAGGGGAAGAACCGCTGATTTATTAGGAGTCGTCCCGTAATTGTGTCTGCTTGGCGGACATTGGCGGCAGGAAACCGGTTTCTCTCTTTCTTCTTCGCTTGGTCCAAGCGTCGGAATCGTGCATCGCGTGAATCTCGGTAGGTAGAAAAGTCGTTGTTTAGGACTTTTCAATTAATCTGCGAATCTTAAAATTTCTCTTAATCGTTTTAGAAAAATTCGTGATTTTCAATCAATCGTACTTTATTTTTAAAGCTTAATATGATGATGAACACGGTCTTTTGAATGAAACGCGGAACTGAATTTCAGGGTTGCAGTGAGAGAAGATGCACAAGAAAGTGAGAAACTGGTTTCCTTACACCAGTTTAGGCGATTACTCGCTAGCATCGCCAAAGATGCCTGATGAGGAAAGTTTTCTACGAAATGAAGCGGTTTTTCCCCTGTACTTGTTTCGTTGTGTGAATGAAGGTTTCAAGAAGTTGAAATGGCATTCTTTATTTATTCAAATTTCGAAAACTTATTTAACGTTTATGACGTCAAAATAGTCTGTAATTACAGAATTTTTATATTTTACTAAATTAGAATATATTTGTTCTAATAAAATCTTCTATATCTAACCTACAATAAACTTTATGCGACAAAAATAAAGACATGCTTTTAAATAATTAGTTTCTTTTTGAATCCAAACTTTTGTTAGCCATTTAAAATTATTTCAAAATTTCCATTGATAGCCAAATTTGATCAAGATTGTTTTGATGGCTTGTTATAACTAAACAGCGGTAGAATTGTTATTTATCTCTTCGAATTGGGAGATTATATTGTTGGAAAAAAGTCCAAAATGGGCATAAAATATTCCTACCTGGCACCCCCAAAGGTTGTTTACTCACAGTGAAGTTTCTCCTTTCTTCGTGCTAAAAATGAAAAATGTTCGGAATTTTAGAGTCACAAGTATGAAAAGTTTTTCACGGATCATTTACTTGTGTTGTAGATTCCGAAAATAAAATGCGTTATGAGCTTTTCAACGCAATGATACATTTTATTCATATATCTCTTTTTGTCCTTTTTCGAGTAAACAGATAAAGCATATAAATAAGAATGAAGTAGATACAAATGTTTTTCCCCTAAAAAATCATATCCAAGTATTATGGGTTTTTTTTACATTTAGTTTTGAAAATCTATGTAATCTATTTTTAAAATTTACCTAGTAAAGAGGGATTGTCAGTCCCATAGAGCTAATGCATTAGTTTTGGAATCACAACTTCCGCAGAAATATTGCTTTGCCATGTTAGCCCTTTTTCCCCAAGTATGTGAATCAACATAACATCGAAATGAAACAAAGTTGAAACGAAAATGTTATCTAGTTATTTAATGATATATTTTTGAAGTTTTAAAATACCAAAAATATACAGCAGATGGCGACACCATTTTAAAATATTATCAATTAATAATTAAATAACAGGATGTTACTTTCTTTCTAATTTTGTTTTAAATTGATGTTATGATAATTCCTATACCTGGTGAAAATCGGATAACATGGCAAAGCAATTCTTTTGCAAAAGTTTTGATTTCAAAACTAATGCATTAGCTCTATAGCCTCTATGGGACTGACAGTCCCTCTAAAACTGGTGGCATATACCGTTTATACTTTTGTCACATAATTTGGGATTATAGATGAATAAACTAAAATATAAAAATGAATTCCATTCTCATTTATGATTTGATTTATGTATGCCTTCATAAATCTTTTATATAGAACTCCCAGGTATGTTAGCTTAACAATTGAAAATTCGGATCTAAGCATAGCGTTTTAAAAGAAAAACATAAAACTTATAGCAATGCACACAAAAACTCAACATTAGTTTATTTCATTCATGTTTTCAGACCTAAAACTCAACGACCACCTTCGTCGTTAGAGATTTTCCTCGTAAAAATGGTGCTAAGAAAGTAAACCAAATCCGGATGTTTTTTCGGTAGTGCTCTCGGGTAAGTCTCTTTATAAACTCAAAGAAAAGTAGGGACAGCAAGACGTGAAAATAAATTTAAAAGCTTATAAAATAATCTTTTATTGGATTAAATACATTTTTACTCAAAACATGTATCAAGTTGTGTCGTCTAAAGTACATATCTTACAAACTAAAGTTAGAATGTTTTAAAGCTTTGATCCGTGATGTTTAAGTTCCATTCCCATACTAAAACAATCTAAATGTGATTCAAAAAAATACAATTGATTTATGGAAAAAATGATTCAAGTCTCAATTTACGAACTTAAAGTTAAATTCTTTAAAAAATTTTATTGATTATTTTAACAAAAAATTAAGGTCAAAAGTTCTTTAATTCAGATTTTCAGCTTAATGTTTTGAATTGATAATCAGCCTTTATTAATTCAATTGCATATTCAAAATTATACATATACATTGTAAACGATTGCCTACATTTTAACCATAATCATGTGCAACTACTAAAGGAAAATTCTAATATTTAAAAAAAAAGGTAGGATAAGTGTTCAAAGAAATTTAGATCTTCTAAAGGTACATATTAACACTTTCCAATTGATTATTTACACACAAAAATTTAAGTACCAAAAATCTTAATCGGGTTTAGTTTAGTTTTGAATTATCGCCGCACTAGAGCTACACGAGGGCTATTCGCGAGGGGCGTCGTATTTTAGAACCACAGTCAAGTGATGAGCCGACGCAACCGTTAAGGGCGGCATCGTACGCAGCGTTAGGACTTTGAAGGATATTTAACGTGCACTACCGCCACACGGGGTATTATTCGCGGACATTTTTGGCTGCACGGGCCGTTTATAGGTCGGCAGGGCGATGTCCGGACCCAAACCTGGGACCTTCCGCAAGCAAGGTGAATGCCTTTACCGACTGGGCTCCCCAGCCCCCCCTGAGTCAGAGGGCTTTTAAAGTTCCTAGCTAAATAACTTCATCCTTTTGTATAATAGTTTCTATAAAGCCTAAAACAATGAATATGTTCTCGTTGCGACATCGCATACTAAAAATATATATTTAAAAAGCATTTGTTTAATATTTATTAAAAATATAACATATTAAAAGATTTTATCGGAGAATCTTGCAAATAAAATGCGAATATCCGATTTCAACAACAACGAAAAAGTAAAACAGCTTAAATCCCACAGTAACGTTGGTAGTGTATTAATTTAGTTAATAACCACATTACAGAACTTTTTTTTGTGTCATACTAAGGGTCAACTAAAGGGCTCACTCGTTTTCAATAAAAAAATATTTTATATTACACTATTATTACTATTGAATGTATAAATTCGTAATGGTATTACTAGTGATTATACACAATTCATACTGTTATTACTAGTGACTACATAGAATTCATACACCTTAAAATAGTGAATTCATCTTAGAGAATGCATTTCGCACCGAAGAGTGAATTTCAACGATTAAACGCCTTGTTAGATTATTATTACTAGTGAATATATAGAATTTACAATATTATACTAGTGATGATATACAATTCACTATTATTACTATTGATAATATAAAATTCATACTATTACATACTATTTATAATATTAATTTAAATGTTTAAAAACGGGTGAAAAAAAAGGAACACGGTATTATTTCTTACCTCGGAAAAACATGGAATTACGCTAACACAATAAAAATATATTCTTTACTGTTGTGGAAAAAAGCCATAGTATTTATCTGTATAGTAAAGCGGTTTCTGCGGATTGGAAATAGAAAAGCCGAAGTGGTTTCGGGACCCATAAAATAATTGTTGTTGGATCTACTATTATACGAAATAGGTAGGTAAGGCGTTCGGTGCTATTTCAGGCTCTTCAGTAAGCTTAACACAACCTCGTACTTTAGAACCTGGTCAAGTGACGAGTCGACACCTGAGCGGCACCAACGGAACTTCGAGCGCATCGTAGCTAAAGGTCGGCTTAAAGATCACAGATATAACGCAGATGTCCCGTCCCCGTTACCGGCCCACGTGTAGGTAATTTCTACTATTCGCAAGATCCATTATAGGATCTGCAGTAGGTGGGATTATATACAAATATTGGGGATGGGAAAAGCGAAAGGCGGTTATTCGGTTAACCGTTCGCGAAACTAAAGAAAAAGATAGTTTTAGTTAATGAATTATAAACGTCACACATAAGCTACTTTTGGTTATTAACGAGGGGCTTCGAAATTTTGAGCAGTGGTTAACTGACGGGGCCAACACCTGAGTTAGCATCCGACACAACCTTGTGGGGGGGGGGGGGCAGTCAGTAAGGGCTCGCCTTGCATGTGAAAGGTCCCAGGTTCGTGTCCGGGTATCGCCAAAGTACTTGCCGCCCTATAAACGGTCTGTGCCAAAGAGTTCTATAGCAGGGTAGAGGAACGACTCGTACTGAGGCAGCCATGGCTCACTACGGAGCCCGAATAGAGTGGCAAAAGTGCTAGTTCATTTATAATTTTGATACTGAGAAAGGAAGTACATCCAGGGCAAAGGCGGAAATCGAACCCACACCTGTTACAGCGCGCGACCGCTAGCGTTATGGCCTGCGATCCAAACCACTCGGGCATCGGGCCCCACATGCCACCCTATATTGTGAACCTGACTCCCTGGAGGAAAAGGAGAATGTGTACATTGCGCTCTATTGGTTCATTCTTTTCCATGGCTCCGCCCATTCATATGTTTTGCTTCTCCTAAGCTAAGTTGAATTGTTTATTTCTGATAAGTGTTCTGTAAGGGTTGAATAGTTTTCGTCGCACTAGAATTACAAGCACATGAGAGCTGTTAGCGACGGGCCTTATATTTTTGAACCATAGTCTGAGATGATTTGAGAAAATGTGATTAATAGTAATTAAATGTGAGTAAATTATTTTTGTGGAAACAAATGTTTCTTTCCCTTTTAAACCGAAATTTTTGTGTAAAAAATTACTTCAACATGATATATTTTAAAGTTAGATCGCCTACTTCAAGAGCTACCTAGGAACCGGTTGTATAATATTTGCCCTGGGTTTTAATATTCTTAATAATCAAGAGCGACAAAATCAAGTTTTCAGTAATTAACTAATCATTATTGCCTCCTGCGTTGAGGGACTAAAACCGATGGTCGGTTTGAAGGTACTGTGTCGAATGTACGGACTAGGGACGTGCGAACCAATGTATCTCTGTACCATATGGGACCTTTGAGTATGCAAAAAAAAAATCGCACTGCTATATCAAGACTCTATAACTATAAATAAGGGCTTAGAGTAAATCCTATTTTGGGACACTCCATTCCAAGTATTTCATTGTTGATCAGTGGATTTTCCAATTTCTGTTTTGTTTGACAACCTGTCATTTGGAAAACTTATGAATAAATAGATATCAACTAACCTGCTGAGTAGTTTAGTTTGAATTATCGTCGCACTAGAGCTACACGAGGGCTATTGGCGACGGGCGTCGTAATTTAGAACCACAGTCAGGCGACGGAGTAGGCACCCAACGCAACCGTTAAGGGCGGCATCGTACGTAGCGTTGGGGCTTTGGAGCATATTTAACGTGTACTTCCTCTACACGGGGTATTATTCGTCGGACATTTTTGGCTGCACAGGCCGTTTATAGGTCATCCTGCTGAGTAATAAAGAGGCTTCTCCCACTTAAAGGTTCCTGAGTGTCTCGTATCTGATAAGGACAATGGCGACTGTCATTATACCAATTTGTAAACACAATTGCAATATAAAACTCGAGTGCTTAAATTCATGAACAGCATATGCAATTGTTTCAAAAGCAATCACTGGGCAAAATATCTTCTCAGAAAGTGCAAAAGCATTTTAAAGCTTTATTTAATATTTCAGGTTTTGATTAATCTGAATTTCATGCTGCATTTTAAAACAAATATACCTAACCATAAAATAATTTAAATATATTTTTAACCAGTGATTTATTTTAGGGCATATTCAATTAGTAGTTACATGATGAATATACCCTTATATTTTTAGTAAAGAGTTTATTATTTTCAGAAAAATAAATTCTTTATGCTGTTTTTCCATTAAAAAAAAAATCTCAGTTACTTGAAATGATGCCAAGAAAAAATAAACGGTCCATCAGCCTATTCAATTTTTGAACAATCGGCGTCGGCCAAAAAGTGCCATCGGTTTATCCCTAATTGCTGCGTAAAAGATTTCAATATCAGTTCATAATTCCCCAAAGTTTAAGATGAAATATTGCAAAGAAAAAAAGCTTGCACAATTGAAATTAAAGGAAAGGAACTAATGCACACTGGTTTCTACTTAACACACAAATGTTGATCTGAATAAGAGATTTTTTTTGCTTGAGAGTTTAAAAAAAGATTCACACTGTATGCATTATATGAATATCTGCTGCCTCAGATTTTATATTTAGGGTCATCACTTATTTCACAGTGAAATCGCCAGCATATTGCATTTATCTAATAAATATGTAATCTAGCAAAAATTAAATATTTCTATAAGACATGATGAAACATATTTTTCTATGAGCATTAAAATTTGTGACACGGAAAAAAAGGAGGTTGAAATAATAAAGTTAATTCCTTAGGGTGTATGTTAGGGTTCAAAAAATTGAATGTGTTGAAAAAAGAACACAAAGCTTAAATGTTTTACTGATTTGAAAATTAATGATGATTCTTCAGATATGTGTAGACTTCAGGATCTTACACTTAAATTTTTTGACAGACTTATTATAAAAGTCAATCAGTTTCTTTGAAATAAGTATTGCAATTCATTTATAAAATAAAATAGTACTTTAAGATATTTTTTACAGTAACAAATGGTAATTAACGTCCCTTGAACTCATTTAAACAAAAACATTTAGCTATTCCTTGAATTCCACAAGACAGGATGATATGGCAACTACAGCTAAATTCTTGCAGGTCAACATCTGAAATAGATATATACAATATACATACAACACACAAATCATCCAATTAAAAAACTTTCTTTCAATGAATGATTTAATGCTAATTTAAAGATTAAATGAGAAGTGTGCCATGGAACTCACTGGTTCTTAAGAAATCTGTCAGTGAATTTGGAACACACAGGAAAAAAGGCTAGACTAATAAAAATATACTAAAATATCAATCAATATAAAAAACAAGAGTAGGTATATGCACAATCTTAGTCTCAACAAACTGTTGAATAAAAATAGGCTTTTAGCGACATTACTGTCTGACATTTGGTGGTTCGGCTTTTTATTGCACAAGTGTGACGGGGACGGGGGTTTAGATTATCCAGGTGCTAGCCTCTCCTTGTCTCTTATGCAATAGAACAAAAAAAAAAACAATAAGGAATAAAATAATTATAAATACTTACAGAGCATAGGTATTTGTTTATAGTACCACAGTATTAACTGCCTACAATTGTTTGATAAATATCAAGTTGAAAATCTTCTACATCAAAACTTTCAATTTAAGATTTATTAAATGTCCTTTGTTTAATATAGTATATGAACCCCAAATATGAATCCCACAATTGAAATTATCTGTTTGCAGAATATGGGACGGAACTTAACTAACCATGGGGAAGCTTCATTCAATTAAAGAGTACATTACACATAAAATAAACCTTTAGAATAGTTTAAAGTCAAGCTAGGCTTCTGATAAATGGGAGGAAAATGACGTCAAATAAGCAAGAATAACAAGTATCTACATCAAATTAAAAAAAAAAAAAGTGGGGTGATGTTGCCTGGAGTCTACATCAAGACTGCAAGAGTTTAAATAAACTTTTCAATGCAGATTAATGAACATTTTCTCTTGACAATTCTGATTTGGGACCTAAATCCTAAAAGCACCACTTAATGAAAGCTCAATATTTAAAAGAGTCAATCATCAAGCAGGTAGCCATTGGGATAGGTTAGGCAGGTAGCCATTATAAGATATATTTCTTAATAGTAAGTATCTCCTTTTCCCATTTACACTTGTGTAAATATGTTTATAAGAAATTGTTCCTGCTTCTTCTATAATATTATACATGATCCTTTAATAATGTTGAATTAAAAAATAAAATCGGCAAAGATTATTAAAAAATAATCATATAATAATCGCTGGGGCACTTGCGATCGAGCTGGCTGCGGGGGTTTGGCACGCTTCCCAGCTAACTCTACAACACTATCTTCCACGTCCACGATCAAGCTATCATCATTAAACAAACTGATATTTGTTAGAAACTGCTATATTGTAAATAACCTCAGAATATTGAGAAGAACTTACTGGTTTTGATTTAAAACCTGCCGGTTAATGAGGGAATTAAGATTTGAGATTACTTACCGTAGGTACTTTTACAGGAAGGTGAGCAGAACAGATCAAGGCTTCTGAAATTGCTGCAGGGACAGATTCTACAGAAGAAGCGGCATCAGGGGTTTCCACACTATAATTAAGGATTTAATTAATAAAATTAAAATTTTACAACAAACGAAAAAAACACATCTCATTTTCTTCTACCAAAACTGACTTCAAAATTTAAATTAGCTAATAACCTAGAATGAGATATCCGATTGGTTATGACAGCTTTGGGGACTACAGGAACAGTGGAGCAAGAGGGAGCATCGGTCGAGGGGCACTGCTACAGGAACTGTTGGCGGGAAGATCAATGGGAGAACAGGGAATCCCACAATCACAGGAATCCAAATGGGCAGGAAACAATGAGCTGTAAAAAAATAAGGATTTTTTTAATTAAAACACTATTGAATACTTTGAGAAAAGAAACAGAAGGATTATATGTACCCTGGAAGAGATAGTGCATGATTTGTTGCCCTAATTACATTCCTTAAGTGATACTGAGGGGAAAAACTTTGGCTTGCTCAAAGCCTGGAGGAGGGCTGCGGCGAACATCAGTCTTGACCGGAGGCGGTCTGGAGCAACCGACCGCTGGCACCTCCTGAGGCGGTCTGGGAGCGACGACCACTGGCACCTTCCGAGGCGAGCTAGGAAGGTGTCCACAGGCACATCCCGAGGCTGGCTGGGGAACGACGACCGCTGGCACCTCCCGAGGCGGGGTGGGAACTACGACCACAGGCACCTCCCGAGGGGGGGCTGGGAACTACGACCAACAGGACCTCCCGAGGCGGCTGGGGCACTTGCGATCAAGCTGGCTGCAAGGGTTGGCAGGCTTCTGACGAGGCTGCAAATCAGCACTATCAGGAGCAGGGGGGCCTAATGGAGGAAAATTGACAAACATAAAGAAAACAATGAAGACTGTGGCTGAACGTCACTCTCCACACAAGGGGCTGGAGCAGGCATCACCGGGTGGAAAGCTGGGAAGGTGCCAGATTACAACAGAGCTGGCGGGAATAACTGTAGGAGGCGAGTCTAAAGGAGGAAAACTAAAAAAGGCACAAAGTGAAGGAGCACACAAAGAATTTAAACTTTTCTTCCATTAAATAGTTAAAACGCTTACAAATTCTCCAGCTAATGCAGCTTGTCCTTGTTGTTTCAGGTGAATACCATCTGTCCTAAGATTGGATGAGGACATCTGTAAAAAAGAAATGCATCTCTGTTAGAGCAGAACTGCTCACTTTAGCATTCACTTCATTAATCATGATATTTAAGTCATAAAGCTTACTTCTAAAAGTTCTTCTTTCCACCGAATCAGTTAGGAAGTCATTCATGATCCGATTCAAATTGCAGAAACAACAAATTCTAGCTCCAGGACTGCGGGGCCAGGATTGCCTGAAAAAGGTTGTCATAAATTTTTTAGAATTGCCTTAACATTGCCACCTTCAATATTGTTTGTTCCACATGAACTAGAACATAATTAAATGGACCACATCTCATTACTCTTGGTATCACTTTTTCCAATCCTTCAATCTTGTAACCTGGAAGAGGCTCAAAAAGCAAGAACAATATTACTAGGCAATCCACATTTTAGGTACGGTAGCAGTATTAATGATAGAATCTCCTATCACAAGGATCTTCATCTTTAAAACTTTTAAAAAATACAATACAAATTAATATAAATAGTGATAGAAAAAAAGGTAAACAATTCAAGTTATAAACAAAATGGAAGAAATAAACTTTATCAATCTGTTTTAAACAAGCACAAAAAAATATTTCAATTAATCTGATAAAAGAATAAACAAAAATAATATATAAAGTAAAAAATCAAATAGAAGAAGGAAATTCACTATAATTAAGACCTATAATAATAAAACAAAGTTGTATAATTATATTTATACCTATTAAGCCACGTGCATCATTGAACGTTAAAAAACTAACAATATAAAGGAACAAAAGAGTAACCAGTTTTAAATAGAAAATTATAATAACTAAAGATGGTTCCAAATACAGTAAATAAATAAAAATCCTATGGAAGGTTTTATTACAAAAACAAAATAATTATACACAACGTGTAGCGAAATATAGAACGGTATAGAAGAAACAGTACGTTAGAACAAACAAAATATAAAGGAAAAATACCCTTTGAAATTAAGAAAAGAAATAATGCAATATAGAATAAAAATGAAAATTAAATAAATAATATATAAAATACTGAATGATAAGAAACTCCACGGCGGAATCAGCGAGATACTCGTAACTCGGTAAGGCGCGTTTTTGTTTACTTAAAACCAAAACATAAGGTGCGGAGCCTCTATGGGCGGGGCGTCAGGAAACTAACCAATAGAGCGCAATGTATATATTCTACGTCACATTCCACTTTTCCTCCGGGGAGTAAAATTCCTATATTGTCTCCGTGTTGGTCCATGGTGCTGTTGCCAGGTTCAGTCTCTACCCTACTATAGAACTCTTTGGTCTGTGCAGCTAAAAAGTCCGACGAAAAAAAAAATACATCGTGTAGAAGGAGTGCACGTTAAATATGCTCCAAAGTCTCTAAGCTGCGCACGCTGTCACCCGTTAAAAGTTGTGTTGGGTGTCTACTCAAGTGTCGGTTCGTCACTTGACTGTGGTTCTAAATTATAACGCCCGGTCGCCTATAGCCCTCGTGTAGCTCTAGTGCGGATGATAATTCAAACTTAACGAACCTAACCAAATATACAAATTTCTAAGGTATTTGTTTAATATTTTTAAATATAATATTTAAAATATATATACGTAAAAATATCTGATTTGAGGGCCGTAGTGAGCCTAGTGGTCAGCGTCTCGGTCTCGGGATCGGAAGGTCCTGCGATCGAGTCCCGGTACCACTGAAGACCTACCGAGTATTTGCGGAGTACGTGCTCGTTAAATCTGTTGGGTCCGAAAGTCCTCTAAGTTCCCATACCAAATCAATACCTCTGGGGGTGACAAGCCAATTCTGGGGATCCTCTAGTTGTCCTCTGTCTCTAAAAATTAGATGGATCCACTTATGTGTGTGTGTGTTGTCTGTTGTGTCTGTCTTACTTGACGAAGGTTTATAAGCTGGTCGCTGACCAAGCACACAAACCTGAATATATATGTCTACCAACCAACCAACCAATCTTATTTATTAGGGATATATACCTATGAAATGACCTTGAATAAACAGATGGCACTGCACTAGGGGTAAATAAGTGTGGAATCGCTCTACTAGCATTTTGTCAGACTACTTTTAACCTTTCACCTGTCAGGGGCATTAGTTACTGGTGTTTTTTTTTCATAGTCATTCTGAGATTTGAAGACGTCGCGTTTCGTGCCAACAAAGGGTCATTTGCGGGAAATTTTAATACATTACTTTATTTTTTAAAAAAAAAACGACTGCTGAAGCTTATTTTCAAATGCTTCAGAAAGCTTATATGGAGACAATGGTCCATCTGAATAAACTTGAAAATTATGTTTTGGTGAATTAAAAATGCCGATTTTGATGTGACAAACAATAATAAGGGGAAAACTACCACACACAAAAATTTAAAGATGAAGAATTGCAAACAATTTTGGATGAAAACCCAACTATGACTCTGGTACATATTTCAGAAATATTAAATGCAACTCAGAAAACTAAAAAGTCACTTACTAACAACTTTTGAATTGACATAAAAAAATTCTGAATTGACATTCTGCATCGAATTGTCACAGGTGATGAAAAATTTATATATTTTGACAATCCTGTACGAAAAAAATCGTAGGTTGATCCAGGCCAACCCTCAACATCGACTTCAAAGATAAATAGCTTTGAAAAGAAGACATAATGCTCTGCGTTTGGTGGGACCAAAATGGCATTCTTTAGTATGAGCTGCTTAAACCTGGTGAAATAGTTACTTGTCCCGGTACCACTGAAGAACTACCGAGTATATGCGGAGTACGTGCTCGTTAAATCTGTTGGGTCCGAAAGTCCTCTAAGTTCCCATACCAAATCAATACCTCTGGGGGTGACAAGCCAATTCTGGGGGTCCTCTAGTTGGCCTCTGTCTCTAAAAATTAGATGGATCCACTTATACGTGTGTGTTGTCTGTTGTGTCTGTCTTACTTGACGAAGGTTTATAAGCGGGTCTTTGTGACCAAGCAAACATGCCTGAAAATATATGTATACCAACCAATAGTTACTTCTGACCGATATCATCAACAATTAACCGATTTAAACCGGGAATTTATCAACAAACGGCTAGAATGAGCTCGCCGACATGGAAAAGTTATTTTGCTTGATGACGATGTGCGGCCTCACACCACAAATTAGGTTTTACTTTAAATAGCCGGACCAGAGGTTATGATCAGAAATTGAATAAATCGAGCTTTAGAAGGGAGGTAAGAAAACATTATTTTTACAATAGAGTTGTCAATGAGTGGAATGCTATACCAGATTATGTTGTGCATTCGAGGAGAGTAGAAGATATTGAGTTGCTTGAAAAAATTCAGCATAGGGCTATAAAAATGATTAAGGGTCTATCTGGTATTGATTATGATAACAGATTAAGATCTTTAAACATGTATTCCCTGGAAAACAGGAGGGCTAGGGGTGATTTATTACAGTTATTCAAGCTCATAAAACAGGGAGACATGGAGGGCTTAGGTTTTACCTTAAACAGCCGGACCAGAGGACATGATCAGAAATTGAATAAATCGAGCTTTAGAAGGGAGGTAAAGAAAACATTATTTTTACAATAGAGTTGTCAATGAGTGGAATGCTTTACCAGATTATGTTGTTCGAAGAGAGTAGAAGATTTTAAGAAGAAACTTGACGGTCAATGGAAACTAGTAATGTATTAGATTTATTTTGGACCAACCTTGCTGGGCCTCTGGCCTGTTGTTGGTCGACAATTTTTGTATTTGTAAATAATGTTAAAAACACCTTGAAAAACATGAAATGGGATGTTTTATTGCCCCCGCTATATTCTTCAGACATTGGACTTTCAGACTATCACTTGTTCAGATCCATGGCACATGGTCTGGCTGAGCAGCACTTCGCTACTTTTGAGTAATGTTGATGATGTCGTGTCCATGGATAGAGACTATATAGGACCAAAGGTCTCATAGACCGCCCCAGCGATCTGCAGACAGTGGTCCTCATAAAGGTCTTCGTAGGGCGATTGGTAATTTGCTGCAATTTTGCCAGGATGGCTGGACAAGAGAAAAGATGTTTTGGATCCAATTCCGAGTCGGGGCATTTTTCTGCAGCTGGAGTATTTTCTAGTTCCATCTTTTTGGATTTCCATACCTTTGAAGTGGCCTGTCCTTAATCTAGTTAGGGTGGTCGGCCAGTTTAACGCAAATTTGGTGTTTAATTTAACACTAATTTGGTTTTTTAATTTTTAACACTTAATCTTTGGTGTTTAATTTTAACTAATTTTAACAATACTCGCTTCGGCAGTACATATACTAAAATTGGAACGATACAGAGAAGATTAGCATGGCCCCTGCGCTACTTTTGATGAAGTTGAAAAATGGGCATCTTCCTTTTTTTATCTCCCAAGACGCAAAGTTCTATATCACGAAAGAATCCATAATTTACCAATAAAATAGGCAAAAGTTAACAATTTTGATGGTGCATACTTCGATTCATTATACCCTCATCCAGTGATGCAAAATTAACCGGTTTGTTTTCTTAAAAAAAGGGTCATTACCCTAATAAATAAATATATAGATATATATATATATATATATATATATATATATATATATATATATATATATATATTATATATATATATATATATATATAATTATATATATATATATATATAAAGCTTAAAATAGTACCGATATTACATTTATTATACTAATAAATTTTTAAAGACATAATTGTAAACTAAAAAGTAATATTATATATATTTGATTAAAAAAACATACTATTATATTATATTATTGATTATACGCAATTAATAATATTATTAATATTATATATAATTTTAAATGTTTAAAAAAGCGGTGAAAAAAAACAAATAACAATGCAAAAAAAAAGGAGGAAACTTAACCAACTGGTAAAAATGCCAAAATTTAAAAAATAATAACGAATAAAAACAAAAAAGGGGAATTTAAAAACAAAAATTGAAAAAGGAATTTTTGGCCCTGTTGGGGGCCTTTCTCCAGGGGAAAATTTTTTACTATTTTAAAAAAATAATTTTTAGGGAAAAGGAAAGGGTTCCAAGTAAAAAAAAAATTTCCCCGGGGGTACTTTTTCCGGAAAAAAAAACAAATTTTTTAAAATTAAAAAACAAACAAAAATAAAACAAAACTACATAAAAAATTTTTAAGGAATAGAAAAACCACCAAAGGGCCAACCGGTTTAACAAAATTTACCCGATCGGTAACGGTTTGAGCAATTTTCTATGCCCTTGACCGGTCGTGGATCGAGGCGTAGACTGAACACAGCCTAACCTAAACAAATCTAACAGAAAGATCAAAAATCGGTAAAGTGTTAACGAAGGACTTCGTTGGATTAAATTGACGTCGTACTATAGCTGCATGAGGCTATTGGCGACGGGCATTATAATTTAGAACCACAGTCAAGAGACGAAAACGACACCGAATAGCCCCCAAAGCACTTTAAAGCGACAACGCGTTAAGAGTCATAGGGGCTTTGAAGCCTATTATAATGACACGTCCCCCGCAGCGTTAGGACTTTGGATTGGTTGGTAGACATATATATTCAGGTTTGTGTGGGTGGTCAGAGACCCCTTATAAACCTCCGCAAGTAAGACAGACCCCAACACACACACATAAGTGGATCCACCTAATTTTTTAGAGAAGGGGCCAACTAGAGAATCCCCAGAATTAGCTTGTCCCCCCCCAGAGGTATTGATTTGGTTTTGGGAACTTGGAGGGAAAATTTGGTTGGGACCAACCCGGACCCCGGATTTAACGTGCACCAGTCAACCATTTTCGTACACGGGGTCTTCGGAAGGAGCGGGGACTCGGAACTCGCAACCTTAGGGATGCCAGTCCAGGACCTTACCGACCAGGCTATCCCGGCCCCGTCAGTATAGTGTTAACGAAGGACTTCGTTGGATTGAATTGACGTCGCACTATAGCTGCATGAGGGCTATTGGCGACGGGCATTATAATTTAAAACCACAGTCAAGAGACGAACCGACACCTGAATAGCCACCCAAAGCAACTATTAAGGGCGACATAGAGTAAGAGTTACATAGGGGCTTTTTGAAGCCTATATAATGAACACTCCCTCTACACGGGGTATTATTCGTCGGACTTTTTGGCTGCACAGACCGCTTATAGGTCGATATTTTGGCATTGCCCGAAACTCGGACGTTACGAATGCAAGGCAAGAGCCTTTACTGACTGGGCGGCCCGTCCGTGGCCGAGTGGTTAGGGCATCAGCCTAGAGATTCAACCTTCTCAGGAGTGCGGGGGTTCGAATCCTACCTACTGCCAGTCATCCTATAAATCGGATTTGTGCTGGAAATAGTATAAAAATCTTCATCACGGATGGGCGCGAGTACACAGGGATAGACGTGCTCGTTAAATCTGTGGAGTCCAAAGTCCCGACGGCGTTAGCGTACGATGTCGCTCGAAGTTCCGTTGGGTGCCCGCTCAGGTGTCGACCTTGTCACTTGACCAGGGTTCTAAAATACGAGGCGTTATTGGCTGTGTTAAAGCTCCTGAAGGAGGCTAGAAATAGGCAGTCGGAAACGATTACCTTACCTATCACACTAGTTCTCAGTTTGACCGTTTAATTGGCAATTTTGCCTGACTGTTCTACAATCTTACTCTCGAGATGGAGCTAAAGTTTTCATCCATAGCCCAAATGAGGCTGAACATATGACGCTAATCAATAATCAATCAGCTAACCAAAACTCTTAACCTTTTCACTCCTAATGATTTCATTTGGAATCATCAAAATTGCGATTTTTTTTCTCTCACTAAGTTAAACTAGCACTTATTTCAAATAAATTTCATTAAATAAACAATTTTATTAAATTTTATATTAAACAATTTTATTAAAATTTTTAAGTAAAAATAAACAATTTTATTATAAATTTGCCCGAAATTGCGTCTTTAAATATTTAAAAATTGATTTTTAACAAATAAAGTAACAAAAATTATTGTTATAATCTTTTCAAAAGTTATGATTTCAAATTCCCCCCCCCCCCCTTAAATTTAAGTTTAAAAAAAATAAGATTTTTTGTCCCCTGCTTTTCATCATTTCATTCTGGATGTATAATGTGTAATTTTCAACATTTTAGTTTTTTACAATAAAAAATAAAAAGTTGGGACTGAAAGGGTTAAATATCTGACTTGACACGATAGAAAAATGTTGAATTTGCCACAAAGTTTTTCGATTCTTAGTACGACTCGAACTTCGGAAACTGAAAAAAAATAGACAATTTCCTAGAACAGGGAGGCTTCCTGTTCCAAAATTCTCCCATCAACACTTGGGACAATCGAATCTGTTCCGTTCACTTTCGAAATAGAAATCTTTTTGTTATAATGAATTTAATAAAAATAAGCTATAATGAATGAATTTGTTAAAGTTAAAAACAAAACGCAATTGACACGCTCAGAGTAATTTAATAATATCCACAACTATTTGCCGAATAATTATTATCATTTAAAAAAAATTGCAGAACAATGTGTTCTTATGGTTTTTTCTAATGTTAGGCAAATTTCATTTATTTAAAGACAAAATTTAAAAAAATAGATCAAATAAATTCAAAATATGTATTTAAAAAAATATGAATTAGTGAAAAATAATTGCTTTTGGATTTTTTTCTCTAAAAAGTTGAAATTATTGAAAATATTTGAATATTAGTTATTGGTGGCAACCTTGAAATTGGATATTTAAAATGAAGTAATACACTATCCGAATACATTTGAATGTATCCTTTGTTTTAGAACTGATTTAATAAAATATATTTTAAGTACGTTAAGATAAGATTTAATGATAAATTTAAACTAGGAAGAACATTTTTTTCTTCAATAAAATAATTTCATTAAAACAAGTTAGCTATTTATGTATTTCTCATGATTGTTATAGAAAACATACAAATCTTTATTACTGTTAGTACTTTGAAAATAAACCGAAATATAACTACATACCACTAAAAGTACAACCTATTCACTCCAGATGTTTTTTAACCTGTAGAATTTACTTCACAACTTCATTTTACAGTTTTACTTAATTCTTACAATTTAGCTTCCACACTACATTTATAACGTAAAAAGTGGAAGGTGTTATAATTGTTCAGTCTATTTGTATGTCATCCACTTTCATATCCCGAACTACAAATGCTACAGGCAAGTGTGATACGTCAAAAAATTCAGCGCATCGAAATTATAAGGCATTGAAAATCTCAGAAAAAAAAAATCGAATTTGAAGTACTTTATATTATTTAAAAAAAAACTGACTTGAAAAAAAAAACAGTTAAAGAAAACAGTTAAAAAAACAGTTTTACATAAATTCTTCACTTTTTAGCTTCCACACTAAATTATAAACGTAAAAAGTTGAAGGTGTTATAATTGTTCAGTCCATTCGTATGCCATCCACTTTATATCCCGAACTACAAAGCTACAGGGCAAGTGTGATACGCTCAAAAATTTCAGCGCATCTCGAAATTAAAGACATTGAAAATCTCAGAAAAAAAATCGAATTTTGAATCTTTCAGTCCCCGTGATGCCATTTGGATCATGTTTCTGATCATAATTTTAAAAAATAATAGGGCTGACATCTATTGAGATTAATAAAAAATATTTTCTAATAGAAAAAAAATTTGAAGAATTGAATAATGTGCTTTTTTTTTTAATATCATAAATGGCTATAGACGATTAGAAAAAAAGTTCTAAAATGATGATGGCAAATTGTCATTGGGACTGAAAGGGTTAAAAAAACTGACTTGAAAAAAAAAACTATTTAAATGTCAAATATACTATTTTATTCATTTATTTTGTTTACATTTCCATTTGGGTGACCTCCCAATGAGCAGGTTGTGTTTTGTGGAACAGGATAAGGGATTTAAGTGGGTCAACGTGGCATCATATCCATTTTCCTCAGCCCAATGCACTCTGTCCATGTCGACCAGACCCATACAAGTCTCACCTAAAAACATTAAAAAATATATATGAAGTAGAATAACATGGGGGAGTAGAACAACAAATGGGGCAAGCTCTTGATT
>JAFNEN010001695.1:0-23680 GCA_019343175.1 Oedothorax gibbosus | reverse complement strand
GCCGAGATGTAAGGAATGTACAATTTAATATAAGTATTATGAGGAAGTGAATCAATTATAAAAAAAGTACCAAAAGCATAGAAAATTGTAAGTTTTAGAGCAAATACGTTTGGTTTGTAATTGTACAGCAAACCTTGACCTTAACCTATTGCAAGCAAAATAATTCGACTCAATTTAACGAATTAAATGAGCTAAAATATTATTTTTTGAAGAGACTTTATGAAATAGCTTCAACATTTGAAAGTGGTTTAAAAATAAGTTTAAAAGATAACTTTTTTTGTGAGCCCAAATGAAAAAATATATATGTAAAAACTATTCAATGCAAACTTAAATACTAACATTAGTTTCCAAGAAAAACTAAAAACGTATAAAAAAACTAATTAGTCATCAAAAAATTATTTATAATTCGTATAAAAATTACAAATATATTTATGTATTCAGAAAATAACAGTACAACACTGTAACCGCTTGGAAATCGCTGATTTTGTGAACTTGTAGAAAATTAATATAAGTGGCGATATAATGCCAAATCTAGTACACCAGTTTGTCCAGTTTCTAAAGCTACGCCAGCCCCGACTGTCGTATACGCAGCGTATACGACAGTCGGAACCGATATGATTGGTTGCTATTTACCATCCTGGCGGATGGTTAGCAACGGCCAATAAAATAAGATAGGCCCAATGCAAGAAAAAAGTGGTTAACAGGTTTGACTTTTTGACATTATATTCTTTTAAATAGTGTATAATTTTATCGAAAAATTTTATATAGGGAATAACACATATTACAGAACAAAACATGGTTCAATCCTAGTCGCTGGCTTGGCGACTTTTCGAGCTTTCAACGTATCTCGATCCGCTGATGTATGCTCTTGCAATGTTCGTTTAATATCCCCTTCTTTTGATTAGTGTACATGGTTGCCAGAAAAAGTTATTTATCGCTTTTAAAAACCCGCCAAAATGTGTAATTTTTTTAATTTCTCGCTAACAAGTTTGGCGATCTCCTGAGACGAGATGCCATTCTGAAAATGCGAAGTCAAAATACATCAATCCCATGACACAGAAAGAAACTTGGACATTCTTTTAGAAGCGTGGCTTTACGAATTGTTGGGTAAAGATTAACCTTCCCTAGTTTTTCAAGTGCTACATTACAATGCCAAACTTACTGTAAATCCAGTTTTAATAAACATTTATAAATATTTTAGTAAAGCGGTCTCCAACCAGTAGGCTGCTGTACTGGGCCATGGAAGTTTGGGAATATATTTTTTTTAATGTTTTATGTTTTACTGTAATATCTGGCCCCACGGTAGTAGGGGAACTAGGGACATTTGACCCATAAGGATACATGACCCAATTCCTTTTTCTCAGCAATGGAAAAGTTTTATGAGTTGAAAGTGGCATCACTTTTTCCTTTCAGCCAGCCAGCTTATCAGATGGTGAAAAAACGAGCTGAATCATTGTGTATGTGTTTAGTTATGTGACGAAATAAGTTTTTACACACTGAAAGTAAATTTTTGAGGCCGTAAGGTTTTTCGGTCCACATTTTTTGGTTTAAAGGAAAGATTTTTTCAATTAGTCACTTGTTTAGTTCTTGGTATCAGCTACAGTTACATGCATAATAGTGCTAATGTAATCATTTGCAAATGACTGTTTTGGGTTAAACAAAAAAAGTTCAACTAGGGATAATTGACCAAAGCCAATTTGGGATATGTGACCCAAGTAAACAACACAAAAGTAGGCAGAAGTGGGCCAAGTAAATTTTTTAAAAAAATCACGGGAGTCCCAAAAGTAAATGACTGGGTTTTTAACCGAGTATAAGGTTTGTTGGGAAGGTACAAGGGAAAAAAATTTTAACGAGCTTATAGTAACAATTCAATATGTAGGAAAAATCTGAATTTTTTTTTTAAATGGCCTGAAATGGATAATACATCCCAAGTTTATATTGATCAAATAGTAGCGATTCTTCAACCACCTGTGTTTTCTCTGCAAAATAAAAGAAGCCTCAGTGTTTTATTTCGACCAGAATTTACTTTTAAATTTGATTATTTCGTTCGTTATTAAGCATAATTAATGTGATAAAAATAAAAAGTAATAATTTTGTCTGAAAATACTATAGAATCTATATAAACTTCGTAATATGATATTAGTTTTGTTATTAGGTAAAATGTTTTTGATAATTTTAAGTCTTAATACCAAATTTTTGGGTTGGGTCACGTATCCCTATGCATTGGGATACATGACCCCAAACTAAAGTTTTAAATAATTTATATTTTAGTACTATTGCAGTTAATACTACAGAAAAATGCTAATTTATTTTGTGTACTACTTTATGAAGTATAAATTATCTGCATTTACACATTCATAAATAGTGTTTTTCAAAAGTTACAAGCAAAAAACTTTGAGTTGGGTCATATGTCCCTGGTTCCCCCTATGTAGTTAGTATTGTAAAGTGCAAATGTAAACAAATTCTTACTTGTTCAAAGATTCTATTTGTCATTGATTTTAAGTAATGTTTTTTTTGTTTGTTTGGATTTGAGTTTTTTTAATGTAATATATTTGCTTTAGAAAAATATGTCTTCAGTTTTTGTACCTCTGTTTATTAAAAAAATAGTTAGAGGGCCTCATAGTTAGTGTTTACAAAATTGGTAAGCCACACAAGTATAAAGGTTGGGAACCACTGCTCTAGTAGTAAGAGAATGCTTCACTTTATAACCATACATGATTTAACTGTGCACCATACAGGGCCCGACGCCCGACTTCAAACTTTTCTGGCCCTGGGCAACAGCAATTTTGTGGCCCCTCAACGTACTTAAAAAGCCTGAGATTTAATTTTCGATATTAGTTAAATGAAAAAAAACATTATGAAAAATATATCCTAAACAAAAAAGTTATGGAGAAGTAAAATATTTTTTTCAATGTTTTAAAGCTGTTTTAAAGAGGTTACCGAAAACATTTTCACTTGTTACATAAGTAACAAGTGTAACATGGTTTTGTGTGCCAATGTGACATGTCAAACCATTATATATATTTAATCGATATATGTTAAATGGAAGAAGTTTATATTGTTGTAAATTGTAATTGACTTTAAAAGAAACGATTTTTTAGCAGGGTATGAATATTTTATGATACAATGACTAAATAATGAAGAAAGACAAAAACTGTGTAGGATTACAAAATCAAGGTCTAATTGTCTACGTCCTCAAAACAATTTTAAATTTATATTTTTAAGGGAAATACCTAAATGTTATATAAATTTTGTATAATTGTAGTTTAAGAGTTTATTATTTATTTAACATCTATTGTACTACTTAACATCTATTTGTTTTATGATTATGAAATTTCAATTGTTTTTCTGTAGGAACAAGAAAATATTTGGCTATATGAGGAAGGGCAAACAAGTTTCTTTTCCAAAAGAGAAAGAGTGAAGAAAAATAAAGACTTTAATCCCAACAAATTTGTTGTCATACCTTAATCAACTTTTACAGAGAAAAGCTGGTAACAAACAAGTTTTCAAAAAATATCCTCAGGATTATTTAAATTTAAAATTTGTAAAATATCAATAGTATTCTAAAGCCAAGGCAAGTTCAATGACAAAAGAAATTGTATATTCTAATAAGGAGTAATCATTTGAAACTGTATTTAGAAAAAAAAAGTTGTAAGTTACTTATGGATGAAATTGAAGATGAACCTTATTTATGCAATGTGTGTGACCAAGCTTTTCTCCAAAACTCAGACTTAGAAAAACATTGCTTGACACATGCTGAAGGAAAAGCACACTGCTGCAAGGTGTGCAGCAAGGCATTTAAGTGGAAATCAGGTCTTCAGCGACATGTGTTGACACACACTGGGGAGAAGCCCTACGTCTGTGAAGTGTGTAAAAAGGCGTTTAGTCGAATAGCCAATTTACGATCACATTTGGATTTACATTATGAGGATAAGTCGCATGTGTGTGAAGTCTGCAACAACACATTCCAAACAAGTAGTGCTCTTCAAAAACATCGATTGGGACATACTAAAGGAAAAGCATACTGCTGTGAGGTGTGCAGCAAGGCATTCAAGTGGAAATCAGATCTTCAGCGACATGTGTTGACACACACTGGGGAGAAACCCTACGTCTGTGAAGTGTGTAAAAAGGCATTTAATCAAATGGCAAATTTACAATCACATTTGGTTTTACATTCTGGAGAAAAGCCTCACATGTGCGAAATTTGTTCAAAAGCATTTAGGGTGAAATCGGAGCTTCGAGTGCATTTGCTTAATCACACTGGAGAAAAGCCCTACCAGTGTGAATGGTGTAACAAGGGGTTTACTCAGAGTTCCTACCTTGGAAAACATCTCTTAATTCACACCGGGGAGAAGCCGCATTCTTGCGACACATGCCACAAAGCATTCCGTCTCAGTAGTGCACTCAAGAAACACCTCTTGTTGCATTCTGAGGTGAAATGATACAAAAATACATTAATTGAGGAGCTAAGTGGAAGAATGTGCTTATAACATAAAAAAGAAAAAGAGTTTTAAAATGTTTAGTTTGCATTGAGATCCGTTAAAAGCATTACTTGCAAATGATTAAAGGAATACCTAACTTTAATTTTATGAAAACGGGGAAACCTGTTATCTTTAAAGGAGGGAATAATATGTTCATTAACACACAAATCTGATCACAATTTTTTAAAAATTGTCAAATAGCATGTTCTTCCTCATATCTCTTTGATCCAGGGCCGGATTTAAAGATTTGCCGCTTGTAGGCCACTATTGATTTGCTGCCCCTGTTACAATGTTAATTCTCCCCCTTCGCGGAAAGGTTGCTGTTTAGCTGCAAAATAGTGTGGTATGTGCTGTTTAAAATAGATACACATATTAGAATCATCTATGTACCTTTACACACTAAATCGGAAACGAAATAGGCGAATTTTTGAAACTCTTCTACTATTTTTCTTTCAACTTCAAAATCCGGGAGGAGGGGTGCGATTGCCCTCGCACTGATCATCTTTGCTACGAAATATTAGTACTACATATACGTTTACGGTTTACACATTAATGGTAAATTATTTGTTTTTCTTTCTTAAAAAAATTTGTATCTTTAAAATATTTTTTATGCCGAATGCGGCTTTAATTGGTCGTAAAATTTGCTGCCCAAAAAAATTAGCTGCTCTAGGCTACATAGCCTATTTAGAAATCCGGCTCTGCTTTGATCACATATTTAGCTTTTTCTTTTTAATTAGCCTTTTTTTCTGTGTACAATGACTCTCTAATTGATTAAATTAATTTTAAATTTCATAAAATTGTGGTTTCAATATGTTTTTGCAATTACTTGTTTGACAACATATAAAACATTTTAGTTTTAACTGTAGTAGGTCTGTCTATTTTTTTTTTTTTTTGTTGATATTTTCTATTCAAGATAAACATTGAGTCTCCTTGCATATGGCCGTGAAAACATTATTTTATGTTGTTTGAACTTCTGTATGTAGAGTTAATGAAAAACTAACTGCAATATGCTTTAGAATGTGATTATTTGTTTTTCCACTGTATACTCTTATTCCAAGAGCCTTAGAAATTTATACTTGGATTTATTTTTTAGGTGTGTCTACAAAAGTCAGAGAATCTTTTAACATTGTGACTGGGCGACACTAATGTCGCCCAGTGAAAGAAAAATGTCGCCTAGTAATATGAAAATCAAATCACTGGGCGACATTGAAAGAAACCGTATTTTCTCAAAAATCCCATCCGTTATATCATAAATGGTATTTAAAAAAAGCATTTGAAAAAAAATGGACAAGTTGTAGCCAGTTGTTGTTTATCAGATATTGCTCATTCATTACAACCCTAAAAGTGACTAAACACAAAAACTTTTCAGCAACCAAGATGGTCCCCCCCCCCTACAAAACTTTATTTTTCCCTACCCTTTCAGCCTGGGCGCTCTCATGGCGCCGGACATGCCCCCTGATAGAGAATTTATTGCGTTATAAGATAAGGCTTTACTCGCCATAGCGACAAGAAGCTGGGGGAGGCTTTTATGACAGGAAGGTGGACAACAGACAGGCAATTATCCCGTGTCGATTCTCAGTATTTTTTCTGTATCACACATTGATGTCTTCGCTTTTCCAATCAGTTTAACTTATCTGTGACTGAAAGTGGGAGCCTATTTGTAGTAAACAAACTTCGTATTTTCATCGCCATTTTTGCCTTGCTATTTTAATTGGCTTGGTACAAAAGCAAATGGGATTTTCTCGGAAGGGGATCGTAGTTACAATCTTTGGTAAAAGTTTCTGATATGAGAAAACATCGTAAAAGTCACTCGAATAGCTTGGGAACTTGGAAATGGCCAACTGATGAGAGGGTGGTTGGTCAGTAGATCTTAGACGTCATTGTACAACATTGGCTTCTAAAGTAAACACACAAAATTTTGCTTTGATCTTATTCTCACTTAAATTTAGCCTTTCGTCTTATGTTGGATATTTTGTTTTGAGGTACGTTTTTATGCAGTTTATATATTTATTTTAACTATGTATTTTTTTTCTAATTTTGGTGTTTAAAAGTGGCATAAACGTTTGAGGATTAAGAAGGAGGAGATATGTGAAATTTTTAATTTTTTAACTTCAAATTATCGATAAAATTACATATGATTTTAAGTAACAATTATAATGCATTAATAGAGCTTGAAGAAGAATTTAGTTTTTAATATTTAATTTTTTTTTATTTGCTAGGACCTGTGTAGTTTCTATAAAAATATTTATTAGTGTTTCACGACGCTAACTTCCTATTTCATCCAAATATTTTAATTCGTTAAAAAATTAAACCCAACATTTTATTTAAGATATTATTCCACAAATAATTTATTGCCATATGAATTCGTTTTTTTTCCTTTATATAATTTAAAATATTCATAGTCAATTGTAATCTGTAAAATAAATATAGGGACGATATGTGTACCTAGGGTAGAATTGTTTCAAATGCCCATAAATCTACGACTGAGCTGATTTAGAGTTTGTAACGACAGGTATCATAGACAAATTAGTTCCTATTGAAACTATTTTTTATATGCTTAAAAAAAAAAATATGGGGAAATAAGACTTAAAAAAAATGACCTTAGTTTCGTACTTTAACTATTTTCAACTCTTCGATGTAAAAACCAAACATACAAATGTTATTTTAATCAATCAGTGTTAATGTATTAACTCATAAGTAACGAAATATTTAAAAAAAATTATTTATAAATAATACGGAATCAACATTTTCAGAGATCAATGCCTTAAATCTGAACATGTATTGTTCCGCTAAATTAACAAAAAATATTAGTTTAGGCAATTTAAATGAAATTTTATTTATTATTTACTTAAATAACCACCCTTTTTTGTAAACATATTTGTTTTGGAAAAGATATTGTTAGTAAGATAGTTATGTAGCACTTCATTTACATCTGTTATTATTGCAACATCAAAATATAGATATTTTTTAAAAAGTAATCTTTATGTAAAAACTAAACATTACACTTTTGTAGATTCACTAATGCCATCTACTGTATATAAGTACATCATCCGGAGATTTGAACAAATCCATTTCGTTGCATAATTTTTCAAATGAATTAATTTAAAATATCAAACTTACTTTTAAAAATAAAAAAATAATAAAAAGGCTAATTAAAATTTTACTCTGGTCCACCAAAAACCTTTCTTCGCAGTTAATTTGCCTAAGGCTTCTTATTCATTACTTAAAACTAGTTTAAATAAAGGCAATTGAAGTTGGCATTTAGATATATAAGTAACAATGCTTAGAACCATATATATTTTTTGATTTATGGGATTTGAATCTAGGTACATGGTGGGTGGACCTATGTATACGTGGATCTCGGCTACATTTTTTTAGTTTCTACAGCTGCTTTAATGCAAGTTTTACCAAATTAGTAATTTTAATTTTGAAAGACAATTACTTAGAAAAGTGATTGCTAAATCGTTTTAATTGATATTATTTGTGTGTTTATTTTTAACTAGAAAATACCAATGTAACAAAAAAAATTTAAATGCCAACGTTTAAACTATTAGTTGATTTGATATGAATTGACTCTTATGTATCTTAGAATAACATTCATTAAAAATTATTTGTAATACATTAGTGTAAAGAGAAAGATAGGGCCAATAAAAAAAAAGCTACAAATCGAAAGTTATTTAAATACATTTTAAAATTTTCTTTCATTAGAAATGTACTTTTTTTAGAAGTAAATAAATTCTGAATCCTTGCCGGAAGGAAATTATCTTGATTTTTCTTTACATGCTGTTTTTTTAATATCTCTTCAATTATTTTTAAATCAAATTTGTAATGTTATTTTATAGTAACCACTATTATAATAATAATAATAATAATAATTTTTAATTAAAAACAGATAATGGAAAAATCATGAACGTCATATAAGTTTTCTAGGGATAGCTACTGCTGATAAAAATATTAAATTTAATCATATAGCTAAATTTTTTTTTTTAAAAAAGCTTAAGTTTACTGCAAGATTTGCATGCTCTTTAAACTTTTTTTCTAAGATGTTGAAAGACAGAAAATCTTGGTAGGAAATTATTCAACGGACCTAACCCGTTTAATAATTTCAATGGCCCGTTAGCAATTTAATTTGGAGAACATCCGAGTTGTCTGTTACTTAAAACCGTTCTTGTTTAAAGCTGAATTAATAATTCAGCTGTTAAAACAAGAACAGTTTTAAGTAACGGTTTTAAGAATTTTTTTTTCTTTCCATTGTAGTTTGATTTCTTTAAAAAAAATCTCATTAAAGAGACTGTTTTTATGTTCATTGCTTCGTTTTATGTTTATTTTTAAGAAAATATATGTAATCGAAGTATTATTCAAGATTATGCAGAGGATATTGTAAAATAGATAGTTACGCAATAAATATTTAGTTAATACATTTTCTCATTTATACAAACTATTTATTTCTTTACTTATTGGTATTTTAAATAATGATTTGAGTGTCGTTGAAGCTTATGCAATTTCTATTTTTTTTTCTATTTACCAAATTAGTTGATTACAAATTATAAAAGATTTTTTCGCAATCAATGAAATTTTCAAGTTGCACTAGGGGATTATCTTGAAATGACGACCCCCTTTTCCTATTACGCAACGATCCCCCCCCCCCCCCCCCCACACACACTCACACACAAAAAAAACGTTTTACATGCAATGTCGCCCAGTGAAAAATTCTTAAAAGATTCACTGACAAAAGTTCAAATTGTCTAAAAAATTTCTCTAAGCCACTTTTGAAATTCTTCGAAAAAGAAATTCCTAAAGTCAAAATATGCAAGAATTCTGACATATAATCAAGAACAAAAAAAATTACTATACAAATAATACTCATCAACTTATACAAATATTAGTACATGGGGAAAATAAAACATACTTGTACTAGTTAATCATGTCGAAACAAAGTGTCCATTCTTGTATTCACCTCTAATGTAATAACATATTTTATGTTCTTTTCTTCAAATTAAATTTTAATGTTGAAATCTTGGAAAAGTATTTCTTGCTTGCCTGTCTTGTTATAATTTGACGTAATATTTTCATCGTAGTAATGCATAAAGTATTTAGGTTCAACTTTTTCTTATTATTTAAGTTGTGATTTTTTTAAATTCTAAATGTTGAATTACTTTTTAAATCATAGTGGTTAAATAAGATATGTAGAAAGATATCTTGTAAGCAAAAGGAATATTCTGTAAAACTGCATCGTTGCTAAATGCAAAATTTTACTATTGTTGTAAAGATATGTTTAAATGCTACTGTTTAACTTTGTTCCAATTACATAATTCTCTCTAGTAAGTGGTTTGTGTATATTGTGGAAATAAAATTTACTGTATTTGAAAAAATAATTGGTAATCAATATTGCAGAAAACAACTGTGCCAATTTGCTAAGTTTTATAGTGTCTATTTTGTTAATATAATGAAATAAAATTGCCCAAATTATCGAAATTTTGTTAACTAAAAACTTGATGTAACAATTATATGCGAAGAACTGTGAGACAATTTACCACCCGGACCAAATGCGTTTTTTTCGTCCCATGACCAGTGTTTTTAAATTTAAAAATCGTCAAGTAATTTTTTCCAATCCCTATTACTTCTAAGCTTAAGCATGCTTTACAATTCATTTATATGAAATGTAATTTCAAACAATAGTAACTTAATACAACAAAATACTAAATTTAATGGAATCTTCTCTAAAATTTTAAAAGGGTTAACAAGCCGGGGCCGATATTGGCGAATTTTCGTCAAAGACCTAAGTTTTAAGTTAAAAAGCGGTATTAGCTGTGTTGAAAGTCTTCTCAAAAGGCTAGAAATAGACCTCCAAAATCGATTTACTTACCTAAATAAAATAAGATAGGCCCAATGCAAGAAAAAAGTGGTTAACAGGTTTGACTTTTTGACATTATATTCTTTTAAATAGTGTATATTTTATCGAAAAATTTTAATAGGGAATAAACACATATTACAGAACGAAACATGGTTCAATCCTAGTCGCTGGCTTGGCGACTTTTCGGAGCTTTCAAACGTATCTCGATTCCGCTGATGTATGCCTTGCAATGTTCGTTTAATATCCCCTTCTTTTGATAGTGTACATGGTTGCCGGAAAAGTTATTTATCGCTTTTTAAAAACCCGCCAAAAGTATAATTTTTTTAATTTCTCGCAAACAAGTTTGGCGATTTCCTGAGACGAGATGCCATTCTGAAAATGCGAAGTCCAAGGGTAGAGATTTACTGTACGGCTCCCCCTTGGCGAAACTTTCCAAAATCGCGCCAAAAGTCCGTCTTTTGGCGATTTTTTTTTTAAAAACCCCTATTCAAAGAAAAGATCGTATAGGAATATTTCTTATGAAAACTCAACCAACGGTCCGTAGGGTTGCCGGAAAACGTCATCGGTGCGGAGTCATAGAATTCGAATCTTCAGTCGAAGTCAGACAGGTTGCCAGGAAAAAATTATTTATCGCCAAATCAGAAAAAATCTCGCCAAGGGGGACCGTACAGTAAATCTGATCCAAGTCCAAGTACATCGATTCCATGACACAGAAAGAAGCTTCGACACATTCTTCTACAAGCGTGGCTTTACGAATTGTTGGGTAAAGATTAACCTTCCCTAGTTTTTCAAGTGCTACATTACAATGCCAAACTTACTGTAAATCCAGTTTAGATAAACATTTATAAAGATTCTAGTAAAGCGGTCTCCAACCAGTGGGCTGCTGTACTGGGCCGTGGAAGTTTGGGAATAATTTTTTTTTTATGTTTTATGGTTTCACTGTAATATCTGGCCCCACGGTAGTTAGTAGGGGGAACTAGGGACATTTGACCCATAAGGATACATGACCCAATGCCTTTTTCTCAGCAATCGAAAAGTTTTGTGAGTAGAAAGTGGCATCACTTTTTTCCTTTCAGCCAGCTTATCAGATGACAGATGGTGAAAAAAACGAGCTGAATCATTGTGTATGTGTTTAGTTAAGTGAAGAAATACGTTTTTATGCACTGAAAGTAAATTTTTGGAGGCCGTAAGGTTTTTCGGTCTACATTTTTTGGTTTAAAGGAAAGATTTTTTCAATTAGTTACTTGTTTAGTTCATGGTATCAGCTACAGTTACATGCATAATAGTGCTAATGTAATTATTCGCAAATGACTTTGTTTTGGGGTTGAACAAAAAAAGTTCAACTAGGGATAATTGACCTAAGCCAATTTGGGATATGTGACCCAAGTAAACAACACAAAAGTAGGCAGAAGTGGGCCAAGTAAATTTTTTAAAAAAATCACGGGAGTCCCAAAAGTAAATGACTGGGTTCTTAACCGAGTATAAGGTTTGTTGGGAAGGTTACAAGGGAAATTTTTTTTAACGAGCTTATAGTAACAATTCAATATGTAGGAAAAATCTGAATTTTTTTTTTAAATGGCCTGAAATGGATAATACATCCCAAGTTTATATTGATCAAATAGTAGCGATTCTTCAACCACCTGTGTTTTCTCTGCAAAATAAAAGAAGCCTCAGTGTTTATTTCGACCAGAATTTACTTTTAAATTTGATTATTTTGTTCGTTCATTAAGGCATAATTAATGTTTAATAAAAATAAAAAGTAATAAATTTTGTCTGAAAATACTAAGAATTATATAATTTGTAATTGATATTAGTTTTTATTAGGTAAAATGTTTTGATAATTTTAAGTCCCTTAATACCAAATTTTTGGGGTTTGGTCACGTATCCCTAATGGGTGGCCCTATGCTTGGGATACATGGCCCTTTGGGGTCATGTATCCCAATGCATAGGGATACATGACCCCAAACTAAAGTTTTAAATAATTAATAATTTATATTTTAGTACTATTGCAGTTAATACTACAGAAAAATGCTAATATATATTGTGTACTACTTTATGAAGTATAAATTATCTGCATTTACACATTCATAAATAGTCTTTTTCAAAAGTTACAAGCAAAAAACTTTGAGTTGGGTCATATGTCCCTGGTTTTTCTAAATCTGTCTAAATCTAACCTAAATTTTCTAAATATAATCCTATGTAGTTAGTATTGTAAAGTGCAAATGTAAACAAATTCTTACTTGTTCAATGGTTCTATTTGTCATTGCTTTTAAGTAATGTTTTTTTTGTTTTGATTTGAGTTTTTTTAATATATATTTGCTTTAGAAAAATATGTCTTTAGTTTTTGTACTGTATCTCTGTTTATTCAAAAAATAGTTAGAGGGCCTCATAGTTTGTGTTTACAAACTTGGTAGGTCACATAAGTAAAAAGGTTGGGAACCACTGCTCTAGTAGTAAGAGAATGCTTCACTTTATAACCATACATGATTTAACAGTGCACCATACAGGGCCCGACTTCAAACTTTTCGGGCCCTGGGCAACAGCAAATTTTGTGGCCCTCAACGTACTTAAAAGCCTGAGATTTATTTTCGATATTAGTTAAATGAAAAAAAAACATTATGAAAAATATATCCTAAACAAAATATATCCTAAACAAAAACCACTGCTCTAGTAGTAAGAGAATGCTTCACTTTATAACCATACATGATTTAACTGTGCACCATACAGGGCCCGACGCCCGACTTCAAACTTTTCTGGCCTGGGCAACAGCAATTTTGTGGCCCCTCAACGTACTTAAAAAGCCTGAGATTTAATTTTCGATATTAGTTAAATGAAAAAAAAAATTATGAAAAATATATCCTAAACAAAATATATCCTAAACAAAACCACTGCTCTAGTAGTAAGAGAATGCTTCACTTTATAACCATACATGATTTAACTGTGCACCATACAGGGCCCGACGCCCGACTTCAAACTTTTCTGGCCCTGGGCAACAGCAATTTGTGGCCCTCAACGTACTTAAAAGCCTGAGATTTAATTTTCGATATTAGTTAAATGAAAAAAAACATTATGAAAAATATATCCTAAACAAAATATATCCTAAACAAAAACCACTGCTCTAGTAGTAAGAGAATGCTTCACTTTATAACCATACATGATTTAACTGTGCACCATACAGGCCCGACGCCCGACTTCAAACTTTTCTGGCCCTGGGCAACAGCAATTTTGTGGCCCCTCAACGTACTAAAAAGCCTGAGATTTAATTTTCGATATTAGTTAAATGAAAAAAAACATTATGAAAAATATATCCTAAACAAAAAAGTTATATAGAAGTAAAATATTTTTTTCAACGTTTATTCAATGTTTTAAAGCTAAGAGGTTACCAAAAACATTTTCACTTGTTACATAAGTAACAAGTGTAACATGGTTTTGTGCGCCAATGTGACATGTCAAACCATTATATATATTTAATCGAAATATGTTAAATGGTAGAAGTTTATATTTTGTTGTAAATTGTAATTGACTTTATAAAAGAAACGATTTTTTTGCAGGGTATGAATATTTTATGATACAATGACTAAATAATGAAGAAAGACAAAAACTGTGTAGGATTACTAAATCAAGGTCTAATTGGAGAACCTCAAACAATTTTAAATTTATATTTTTAAGGGAAATACCTAAATGTTATATAAATTTTGTATAATTGTAGTTTAAGAGTTTATTATTTATTTAACATCTATTGTACTACTTAACATCTATTTGTTTTATGATTATAAAATTTCAATTGTTTTTCTGTAGGAACAGAAAAAAAACTGGCTATATGAGGAAGACAAACAAGTTTCTTTTCCAAAAGAGAAAGAGTGAAAAAATAAAGACTTTAATCCCAACAAATTTGTTGGCATACCTTAATCAACTTTTACAGAGAAAAGCTGGTAACAAACAAGTTTTCAAAAAATATCCCCAGGATTATTTAAATTTAAAATTTGTTAAATATCAAGTATAATATCTATAGTATTCTAAAGCCAAGGCAAGTTCAATGACAAAAGAAATTGTATATTCTAATAAGGAGTAATCATTTGAAACTGTATTTAAAAAAAAAAAGTGTAGGTTACTTATGGGTGAAATTGAAGAAAAACCTTATTTATGCAATGTGTGACCAAGCTTTTCTTCAAAACTCATATTTAGAAAAACATTGCTTGATGCATGCTGAAGGAAAAGCACACTGCTGTGAGGTGTGCAGCAAGGCATTTAAGTGGAAATCAAATCTTCTACAGCATGTGTTGATACACACTGGGAAGAAACCCTACGTGTGTGAAGTGTGTAAAAAGGCATTTAACCGAATGGGAAATTACAATCACATTTGGATTTACATTTTGGAGAAAAGCCTCACATGTGTGAAATTTGTTCTAAAGCATTTAGTGTAAAATCGAATCTCCAAGAACATTTGCGTAGTCACACTGGTGAAAAGCCTTACAAGTGTGAACTTTGTCACAAGCATTTAGTACGACTTCCAACCTTGGAAGACATCGTTTAATTCACACCGGGGAGAAGCCGTACTCTTGCGACACATGCTACAAAGCCTTTTGCGATAGAAGCACACTCAGGAAACATGTCTGCAAGTACCATTCTGAGCTGTAATGATACTAAAATATATTAATTCAAGAGCTTAGTAGAAGAATGTGCTATAACAAAAAAGAGAAAACAAGAAAAAGAGCCGTAAAGAGTTTGCACAGATCGGTTCGAAACGGTACTTTCAAATGATAAAAAGAATACATAACTTAAATTTATGAATGTGGGAAAATTGTTATCTGTAAAGGAGGGCATAATGTGTTCATTGATACACAAATCACACACACACCACAATTTTTTCAAAAATGTCATATAGCTTGCTCTTCCGCATAGCTCTTTGATCATGTATTTGTTTTTTTTTGTGTTTTGATGACTCTCTAATTAATTCAATAGATTTTAAATTTCATAACACTGTGGTTTTAATAAGTTTTGACTTTTGAGCAATTTCTTTCAGCATAGTTTCTTTGACAACACAAAAGAAACTTTCGTTTAATTGTAAAAAAAATGTCTTTTTTTTCGGATAGAATATTTAGATTTTCCAGATAAACATCAAGTCTCCATGTATGTGGAAGTGAATACATTTTTGTGTTATTAAAACTTCTGCATGTAGAGTTAATGAAAACTAACTGCAATATGCTTTAAAATGTGATTATTTGTTTTTTACCTTTTATACCACACCTTTTCCAAGAGCCTTAGAAATTTGTAACTTTGATTTATTTTTGAGATGTGTCTACAAAATTTGTGTAAGTTATTTTGGAAATTCTTGAAAAAAAAAATACCTAACCAAAAAAATATGAAGACTTGTGATACATAATCAAGAACAAAAATATTTCTATCCGAATCTACTGGTGTCAACATAAAATAATATTAGTAGATTGAGGAAAGTAAAGCACACTTGTACTAGTTAATCATGTAGAAACAAAATGTACATATCTGTACACCTTTATACCTCTGAAGTTTTATGTTTTTCTTAATTTTTTTTAAAAAGTTGGTATCCTGAAAAAAAACCCCAATATTTCTTGCTTATCTGTCTTGCTATAATTGGACATAATATTTTCATCATGGTAATGCATATTCTATTTTTAAAAAAGTATTTTTTTTACTTATTACTAATTCAATATTGATTATTTAATTATAAACATTGAATAATTGTTTAAATCATAGTGTTCAAAGAACACATATGTAGAAAGATATCTTGTAAGCAAACAGGTTATTCCGCAAAACTGCATCGTTGCTAAATGCAAAATATTACTATTAGTCAGGGATTGGAAAGTTACTTTTAAAAAGTAACTGTTACAGTTACTTAATAAAAAAAGTAACTGTTACAGTTACTTAATAAAAAAAGTAACTGTTACAGTTACTTAATATTAAAAGTAACGCGTTACAGTTACTTAGTACGAAAAGTAACGATTCACAGTTTACTTTTTGAAATTTCAAGTTATAAGAAAAATTTTAATTTAGCCATCTTACCATTTTTTCAAAGAAAACCATTATTAACAAAACATAAGCACAAACAAAATGCTGAAATTAGAATTAATTTTTTTTATTTAATGTCAATTCTGGTTCAATCCAAGAAATCAAGAAAGAGGTGTGAACGTGCCCTCTGCCTCCCCCCCCCCCCCCCCGCTTCTTCAAGGGGAAATACTTTGTTGTTGGTCATTGTTGTCGAACCCATTTAGGTCCAGGCAACACAAAGGGGTTTGCACTGGTCGAAACTTGCCGAACGACAACCTGCTTGACAATCAGCGTGGTTTATTTCAAAACACTTCTTTTCGGTAGACGCCTGCAATTACGGGTCTTATAATGTGATATTTGGAAAGGTAAACAGACAAGGATAAACATTCGTACTTTAACAATTCTGGCTGAAAACAGCCGTCACGCCTTTAGCAGCCAAAGTGGACAATGCTAGTTTGCTTTTTCCCTCCCAATAAAAGCTCATATTTCGGGAATGCGAAATGTTCCTTCTCTCTCTTAGGAGTGGAATTTATAAATAAGCATCAGACAGTCTTCGGAAAGTAACGGAAAAGTAACGCAATTTTTCGTTACTTCGTTACCGCTAAAAGTAACTAAGTTACAGTTACTTTCTGAAAAATGTAACGGCGTTACCCGACGTTACCTAAAAAAGTAACTGTTACAAGTAACAGCGTTACAAGTAACGGCGTTACAAGTAACGCGTTACTCCAATCCCTGCTATTAGTTATAAGGATATATTTAAATGCTATGGTTTGCCTTTTTTCAATAACATAATTCTCTAAAATAAGTGGTTTGTGGAAATAAGGTATACTGTATTTTAAAAAAGAACTGGTAATCAGATATATTTACAGAAAGAACTGACAAGTTTTTTTAGTGTCTATTTTGTTAAATAAAATAAAATTGCACAAATTATCGAAATTTGTTAACTAAAATTTGTTGTAACAATTTCATAGAAATATAATTCTTCATAAATATAATTTATTTATGGCAAAAAATTGAGTTATATTGTATTGCAAAATTTTGTCTGATTGTATTTATCATGACCAATGTTTGAAATGTATGCACACACATTAAACATTCAAATGTCAAAGTTTAAACGATTCTCAATTTATTGATTCGATAATATTAATGTCTATTTATTAACCTTGACAAATTATAATTTTTTTCACTTAAACAGGTATAAAACTGAACATGCATTGTCTTAACAATTAATTAATAAATGCTGTTTTAACTTTTTCAAGCTCAGCTGCAGTTTAGCTCATTTTTATTAAACTTGCTCGAGAAATTAAGTCTGTAGAATTTAAAAGACACAAGCTAAATAAAAACTTTATTTTAATCTATTTTATACATCATACATCAATGAAACTTCATAAATTGTTTCTAAAATAATAAAATATAAATGAATATATAAAATTCCACAATATAAATTAACGATTGTTTCAAATATTTTGTATCTAAAATAAATAAACTTCAAATATTTTTCTTTTTGTTATATATATTATTAACTTAAAATTTCGAAAATAAAACTTCATTTCATATTGAAACAATTATTTGACCCGAAATTAATGTTCCAGAACTATTTAGATAGGAAAAAAATAATGTAAATTAAAATAAAGAGCTTGTTTCTCAATGGCTTTAAATCAAAGTTTAAAACAAATTTACTTAATATACTATTGCCTGCCTTATTAGTATTTTCAATTTGAAAAAGTTAGAAACAAAGTTAGTTCAACTGTGGGAAATATCTTTTCCATAATTTCAATAATAACCTTGCATTAAAAAAATCACAACATTATTAATGTTTGAAGTGGCTGAGAGGTATTGCTTTGTCCTCCTTGTATGTCAAGAGATGGGCCTCCGAAGGGCGGACTTCTGATTGAATGTCCGGTTGCACACTTTACACTTTTCCCCGTGTGAATCAACACTTGTTTGGTGAGGCTGTTGAATGGGACAAGACGTGTGTCCTGAAACGATGCTTATGAGAGAATTTCTTGTCGCATGCCTCACAACTATGCGGCTTCTCCCCCAGGATTTTGAGCCCTAATTCCGCAATCAACCTCCCCTTCGTAAAATAAGGCGTGATGGACTAAATAGAGCTGTAACACACTTCGGAATTTCCCCCTCAGGGCCCTAGCAACTCCTTGAAGGACCAACAATGCTCATAGTTGCATAGCGTTACACTCGGATAGTGCAAATTTTTATGGTTTCGGCTTAGTTTAGGCTTTTTATAATGTCTTAGCTTGATTTTGTGTCGAAGAATATGTACATGAATTACAGTTAAACGGTGACTGGGGATCGGAAAACGCTAAAATTGGATAGTTTTCCGAAACTGACATGGGAGATTTTTCCGACCTGGCAAAGCAAAACTCTTCTGCGCATGCTTGGGAGAACTACCATAGTCATTATTCCAGCAACCTATTCCTTTTGGCGATGTTATTTGTTGGCGATTTTTATTCATTAAAGTTTAAAGTTAACAACCATCGGCATAAACTTTTAAAACTGGTATGTTATTATTTTTTAATACTAATTTTAAAATTGTAAAGCTATGAATACTCGATTGATTAATTTATATTGTTGTTTAAAATCTTTTATAGTTATCACGCGTTCCTGTTAAAAATGCAAGAAGCAAGTTAGTACGTCCGTCGGTCGCGAATGTAATTGTTTTTCCATGAAGCACAATTTTTTTTTATTAAGTGAAGTATTCAAAGTAAATGTTTAGTAAGCCATAACGGTTCATTATTTTGGTCCTTTTAGTTGCTACTTTTCTTTACCAGAGCCGTACCAACTGTATATAGCTTCTAATCTAAAACCTGATAGATGAGGAATATACCTGATAAACCTGTAAATGAGGTCTTGATAGTAAGGTGACCAGACTTGCTGTATTTCGCAGTACAGTACTGCCTTTTAGGCTTTTGTGCTGCCAATTTCAAAGAGTCTTAAATCATGTAAAATGTCCTGTTTTTTTTGTATTTATACTGCATTTTTGTGTGGTGATTAAAATTTCTCCATTAGAACCATAAGTATAAAATTCTCTTTACCGACAACTCTTAACCAAACCAGAATAAAGCGACTCTCTACATATACTCTCAATCAGTAGTTAGTCATAAATGGCAGGCAAGAGCTTACCGAGCTTCATCAAGTGACAAGGTCAATACCTGAGCGGCAGCCAACGGAACTTCGAGCGACATCGTACGCTAACGCCGTCGGAAATCTGGGAGTCGAACTCCACAGATTTAACAAGCACGCATATCGCGGTGTACTCGGGCACCCCTAGAATTTTGTTGATATTCGAAATTGAGTTTTCTAAGAATAAGTTATTTAAGTTGTTATTTTTTAAAATTACAACTTCTTGGTTGTTTTAATCATTGAACCTGATCATCTCAACCTGTTGGTTGTTTTAATCATTTATCAAGGAAAATTTGCATTGAAAGAAGTTGGAATTTAAAAAAATTAACAACTAAAATATTCTCTTCGAAAACTCACTCCCCTCCCGAATACCAAAACAACACAAACAACAGTAATTCGAGAGTATAGTGACTAGAAGGCATGGAGAGACCAGGGAGGAGAGAGGGGTACGGAGAGGCCCCGTAATATTAACGAATTGAAGTATTGCCGTCAGAAATTTCCGAGTTCTGCGCATAACAAACCCAGTGCATTGTGGGATACATCTCTTATAGAAAAAACTGTCTGCTCTTCTGTGCAGGTGTTTCAGTCTGGTGTACTAGTTAGATGGAAAAAGTAAGATGAAGTTTTCATTTTCAATGTTTATACTTTTATAAACAAATATTTTGCATAAATATGTTTGATTAAAGATAGACATGTCCTTCCATTATAATATGCATGACCTATTATGATTGGCAGTTTCTTACATTCAATTGTGCATTGTGGTTCAATTGTGCATTGTGTGTGATTTCAATAACGTTTGGTTTTAGGTTGTATATTTTTTGGTTTATGGTAAAATATATTTCCAAAATGTCCTGTGTAGCCTTTGGATGTTACAATAAATCTTCGAAGAATATTGCTGGTATTACGTTTCACAGGTAAATACACTTTTATTAAAATTAAACTTAGCTTTTGCATCACGTCCCAAGCATTTATAAGTCTGTCATAGTAAATCCTTCTGTTTTGTGTTGTTGATTAAAGGAAGTCTATTATAATAGTTTGTAAACTGATACTTATTTTTTAAAAATTAAGCTACGTCTTTTTGTAGCTATGTAGTTGCAGTATTGGCATGATTGTAGTTTTTATACATTCAAGTGTGCATTGTGGTTTGATTTTTGGGTAATTCCATGTTAATCAAATCATAAATAATATTTTGGGCCTTGACCTCTTGAATTTCAATAACGTTTGGTTTTAGGTTGTATATTTTGGGTTTCGGTATATTATTTTGTATATTTTCTATATATTACTTTGGTTTTAGTTTATAGGTATTTAATCTATTTCCAAAAGTCCTGTGTAGCCTTTGGATGTTTACAATAAATCTTCGAAGAAAATTTGCTGGTATTTCATACTACAGGTAAAAACATCTTTTATTAAAATTAAACTAGCTTTTGCATCACGTGCAAGCATTTATAAGTCTGTCATAATAAATCTTTCTGTTTTGTGATTGTTGATTAAAGGAAGTCTATTATAATATGTTTGTAAAACTGATACTTATTTTTTTAAAAAATTAAGCTACGTCTTTTTGTAGCTATGGTAGTTGCGAATTAGCATGATTGTAGGTTTATACATTCAAGTGTGCCATTGTGGTTTAATTTTTGGGTAATTTCCATGTAAATCAAATCATAAAAAATTTGGGGCCTTGACCTCTTGGATTTCAAAACTTTGGTTTTAGGTTGTATATTTTGGGTTTTAGTATATTATTTTGTATATATTTCTTATATACATATATTGTTTTTGGTTTATAGGTAAAATCTATTTTCAAAATGTCCTGTGTAGCCTTTGGATGTTACAATAAATCTTCGAAGAAAATTGCTGGTATTTCATACTACAGGTAAAAACGTCCTTTTAGTAAAATTAAATTAGCTTTTGCTACATGTGCAAGCATTTAGAAGTCTGTCATAATAAATACTTCTGTTTTGTGATTGTTGATTAAAGGAAGAACATGCCCTATATAAATATTTCTAAAACTGATACTAATTTTTTGGCATGTATAATATAATAAGTTTTTCATTGCATTTGAGAGACAAGCAAAAAAAAAACCGCACAATCACGGTTTTTAGGTAAGGGTCACCAAAGATTACAGAATAATTGGTGCGGCTACACGCAAAACATTGACCATCAATACAGAAATATAGCTGGCAACACTTTCAAGAAATTTGCAATATTGATGGCAACTTGGATATTTTGATGAAACATTGTTCGGCAATAATTGCAGGAAAGAGTTGACCATGTGTAATTGGGCCTATATGACCACATTGCAATATTATTTAATTTATAGTTTTCTAAATCCATATTTTGCTACTAGATCGTACCGGAACTTGATTATGGATTTATTGCATGGTTTTAGTTTATTTAATTTCATTTAAGTTAGGCATTTTCATTTTGAGTTACGTATTTTAATTACTTTTAATCGCTAAATGTAAAAAAAGGTACTACTTTCACTAAAATGTTAAAATAAGAAGCATAGTAGAAGATTCGCCAATGGACTTGCCCTGTTTACATATAGCATTACTTTTGTTAAAAATTATGAACAGCTAAATAGAGTTTTTTTTTCTGTTTTCTAAAAGTTTTCTTGTTACCAAAATTTAGGTTTCCAAAGAGGAAATTTTAAGAAAAGAATGGGTAAAAGCTGTCAAAAGGGACAATTGGAATCCTTCAAAACACAGTGTACTTTGTTCAGAGCATTTTGAAGAAATCGGATTTTGATAAATGTTCTACATTACGTGTTATTTAATATAAACAGAAGTCTGCAATGTTAATTTCTGTTTCATTAAAAACACTTTTCAATGTGATCAGTTCCTATTTTACTTTTTTATTTTTTGTTTATGTATAATCCAAGAAGGTAGAGCAAGTGATTTTAGATGGATTTTTAATAACTAAATGGTTATTTTAAACACATATTTAAGTTCATTTGAAAGTTAGAGCTTTTCGTTTTCTAAATTAATTTTTAAAAACACTTTGTGAAATTAGGTGTTGCATGTTCGAATATACAGTCCTTGAAATCTAGAAATATATCCTTGAATGCTTCATTTCGTTAATATTATAAGGCATACTTTGCAATTAAGACAAAACATTTTATTTTTCAGTTTGTGTTTGAGCAAAACCCCACAATCAATGAATATTATGTAAAATGGATTGTAATTAATTTTAATGATAATTATTATATTTTTAAATTAATTTAATGGATAATTAATTAGCTCCCATTAATTAAAATGGTTGAAAATAGGTCTTGCTCCTCCAAAACCAATTTATGGATCCGCCAATTATTAAACCAATACGATCTTTCACACTCCATGCTTTCACCTCATTCGTCTGCATTACCGATCTTGAAAACCGAAACTCATTATGCTCCCAAGATGCAATGCGGGGGTTGGCTTCTTTTGTGCGCTACTGCGGGAGGGACTGGGGCCTCTCCATACCCCTCCTCCTCCCCGGGAGAGACATTTAAAACAAAAACCCGCGAGGTTGCCAGATCCTCTGCGAAAAAAACCCCAAAAAAAAGCGGATTAGAGTTGAAGTTTTAATGAAATACGTTAAAGAAAAAAAAAAAATTGGGGGGGGGGAAAAAATTGGGGAAAAAATTTTGGGGAAAAAAGGGTACTTACTAAAAATTTTTTTTTTGGGTTAAAAAATTTTTTTTGGGAAAATTTCCCCCCCTATTTTTTTTTTTTCAAATACCCCCAAAAGGCCGAAAAATGAATTTTAAAATTTTTGGGCAAAAAAAACCTTTTCCCAAAAAGCTTTTTCCTTTTGGTTCACGTGGTTTTGGAAAGGGGACTAGTGCTATAAACCTTTTTTAAAACCACCTTGAAAAAGATTGTAGGCGAATTTGAAATATCCGCTTCTGTAAAAGCCTTAAAAATTTCTCAAAAATTTTTTTATTTCAAGAGTAAGTTAGATTAAATCAGTTTTATCGAAAACATAAAAATTTTCCCCCCTAGTTTACTAGTGACAAAACCAAAAACCTTGTGTTTTGTGATCCGTGAAAAAAAAACCTTTTTAAAAGATTTTTTTAAAAATTTAAAGATTTATTTTTTCAAAAAATTTATAAAACATTTGTTATTTTTTTCTTTCAACTATAATTTTAAATAATATTTGGGGGAAAGGATTTTTTGGGATGCAAACCCCAATACCCTATTTTGTC